>BHFT01048991.1:0-51441 GCA_004320025.1 Laticauda laticaudata
TTGCCCTCCAATGGCTCCCAGATCTTCCTGGTCACTAGTTGAAGATGACATGATGTTCAGGCCCCCTCAAAGAAAATTGGGTGTTTTCTCCAGGTGGGCTGGTACAGGGAGATTCAGAATAATCTCTTGAAGGCTGACAACCACCTTCAAACAAAAGATGAAGAAACCTTTTTTTCTTGTTACTGATCCTAACAGCCAGAGGACACAGCAACACTTAACTCTCCACAGGCCGAGACATACAGCTGAGTATCATCAGTATATTGGTGATATCTCAATCTATGGTGATGGATGATCTCCCCCAGCGGCTTCAAATAAATGTTGAATAGGAGCAGAGAGAGTACCGGGTACTGCAGAACCCCGTAAAGCAGTGGGTGATGACTGGATCTCTCCCCTTCTATCAACACTGACTGAGAGCAGCTGCAGAGGAAGGAAGTGAACCAGGACAGCACAAGGTCTCCCACTTGCAACCCCTGAAGCCGCCCCAGGAGAATCCCATGATCAATGGTATCGAAAGCCACCAAGAGATCAACTAGAGCAAGGATGGATGCACGACCCCCATCCCGCTCCCACTAGAAATATTCCAAAAGTGCGAGCAATACCATTTGTGTCCTAAATCCAGGCCTGAATTCTGACTGGTAGGGGTTGAGATAATCCGTTTCATCCAGAAACCTCTGGAGCTGCTATGCGACCATCTTCTCAACAACCTTCCCCCAAAAGGGAAGATTGGAAACAGATTGGAAATTATCCAACTGTATGAAGTCCAGCAATGGCTTCTTAAGAAGAGGGTGGACCACAGCCTCCTTAAAGTGCTAGGGCATCATCCCCTCCTGTAGGGAAGCATTAATCACCACCAAAATCCATCCGCCTGGCACCTCCTGGGAAGCTTTCACAAGCCAGGAGGGACATGGGTCTAGAACACAGGTGCTTGCATGCTAGGATCCTGTCTACTTCCTCAGGAGCAACAGAGTCAAACCATTCACAGATATAGCCATCAAACCCAACATTTTCTGATAACAATTCTTGTTCTTGCTTCATGAATTGGTCCATCCTACTCCTTGCAATTTCTCCAACCCAATGGGTATTTGTGGGCTGGGGTACTTTTTATGTCTAGAATCTCTAGCCAATTCTCTGTCTTCACCACCAGAAAAAATATTACAAATGTTGACCTCACTAACTCATTTGTAATTATGTTAAATTACATTCCCTATTACAAGACTTTATCTCTCAGTACACTGCTCCAAAGAATTTTGATACTTTCTCTTATAAAAAGGGAATCTTCAATCAATGTTAAAGGTGGCTTTTTTCCCCCACACCTTCTTTTGATGTGAAGTTCTGCCTTTTGAGGTGAAGAACAAATTAACAAATTAACTGATTAACAGATAGTCAGAGTTGGAAGGGACCTTCTAGGTCATCTAGTCCAACCCTCCACCCAAGCTGAAGACCCTACACCATTTCTGACAAATGGCAGTCCAATCTCTTCTTGAAAGTCTCAAGTGATGGCGCTCCCACAACTCAACTTCCGGGGCAAGCTGTTCCATTGGTTGATTGTTTCACTGTCAGAAAGTTTTCTCCTTATTTCCAGGTTAAATATCTCCTAGTTCAGTTTCCAACCATTGTTCCTTGTCTGGCCTACAGGCACTTTTAGAAAATAGCTTGACCCCTTCCTCTCTGTGTGGCAGCCCCTCTATTGGAAGATTGCTATCATGTCTCCCTTGGTCCTTCTCTTCACTAGACTAGCCAAGCCTAGTTCCTGCAACCGTTCATTGTATGTTTTAGCCTTCAGTCCCCTAATCATCGCCTGGTTGCTCTTCTCTGTTACTTTTTTTAGAGTCTAACATCTTTTTTATAATGTGGTGAATAAAACTGGATGCAGTACTCTAGGTGTGATCTTACTAAGGACTTTATAGAGTGGGTATTAGAAGAAGAAGAAGAAGAAGAAGAAGAAGAAGAAGAAGAGAAGAAGAAGAAGAAGAAGAAAGAAAGAAGAAGAAGAAGAAGAGAAGAAGAAAAGAAGAAGAAGAAGAAGAAGAAAGAAGAAGAAGAAGAAGAAGAAGAACAACTACTTTATTGTCACTGTACAAGTAACACGAAACTATGGATGCACCCACAAAACTGTTCGCAATACAATAAAACCAAAGCACTTAAAATGAAGATAAGAAAAATAGAGTACCTCCGTCTCCATTTGCAATTTGAGAGTGCAGTATCAATGAATTATATACAAAATATACATCAACACTGACTGTAACACTTAGCTGAGTCATAATACACAAGGGATGGATTGTACTGTAATATGTTATTATACGATCTGAGTGGGGTATTGAGATTTCACATCTTTTCACATCTTAACAAGGTAGTGACTTTTGTTTATTTGCGGTTTCAGATGGCCCAGGGAAAGAAACTATTTTGTTAGTCCGTGGTGTGGGGATTTTATTGACCTAAAACGCCCCATTTTAGATGGCAGCAGGTCAAAAAGATAATTGCCAGGGTGTGAGGGGTCTTTCTATGACGGCTTGATTCTGCTTTGGCAGCGGGACCCGGCTAAGTTTTCCAGGGAGGGCAGACAGCAACCAATGATGTTTTGAGCTGTCTTTATCACCCTGGACAGTATACTTCCTTGATCTTGATTGTATCCCTCTGTTAATGCAACTAAGATTGCATTACCTTTTTTGGCTTCTGCTGCACACTGCTGGCTCATATTTAGCTGGTTGTCCACTAAGACTCCAAGATCCCTCTCACAGTTACTGCTCTTGAGCCTAGTTTCCACCAGTCTATAAGTGTACTTTTGTTTTTCTTGTCTAAGTATAGGACTTTACTTTTTTCTAAATTGAATTTCATTTTGTTAGATATGGCCAGTATTCTAGTCTGTCAAGATCCATCTGGTGTTAGCTATTCTTGGATGTAGCTATTCCTGCCAGCTTAGTATCACCTGCGAATTTGGTTAAGTTCCCCTTCTATTCCCTCATCCAAGTCGTTAATGAAGATATTGAGAGTACTGGGCCTAAGACGGAACCTGTGGGCACCGCTGCTTACTTCCCTCCATGTAGACTTAGAACCCATTAGGACTACTCGTTGAGTACGGTTTGCCAGCCAGTTGCAAATACATCTAGTGGAGGTGCTATCTATTCTCCTTTTTTCTAGCTTACTAAGAAGTAGGTTGTGGTCTACTTTGTTGAATGCCTTACTGAAAAGTCTAAATATACTATGTCCCCAGTACTTTTGCTGGTCTACTAATTTAGTCACTGTTTTGAGAATGAAATAAGATTGGTTTGGCAATGATTTTTTTTTAACAAACCCGTGATGATGCTAGTTATTACTTTACTTGTTTCTAGATGTTGGGAGATCTGGTTTTTTATTATCTTTTCCAGTATCTTCCCAGGTATTGATGTTAGGCTGGTTGGTCTTATAGTTTCCTGGGTCTGGTTTTTTCCTTTTTTTTGAAGATGAATGGGAACCACATCAGCTCTTTTCCAGTCCTCTGGTAGTTCCCCAGTGCTCCAGGATTTTTGAAACATATGGCGCAGTGGTTCTGAGATGACCTCTGCCAGCTCCTTTAAAACTCTGGGATGTAATCCATCAGGCTCGGTGATTTGTTTTCATCAAGATCAGACAGGTGTTCTCCTACTACAGAATTTAATATTATTCACTGCAGGGCAAATTCTTAAACTTGCTGACAGATTAAAAGCAAACCAGGTCCCAGTGATCTGTAAGAATAGTCTCAAAATGGCTTATTGGCTAACATCTTTGTTATATTAAATCATTTCGAATAACAAAAGTCATTGAAGAAACTTTCAGGTACTCCAGAGCCACAACAGATTTAGGTATTTTAACTATTTCTATCAATTAATAAAAACATAATAACAAAATAAAAGAGTTGGAAGGGACCTTGGAGGTCTTTTAATCTAATCCTCTAGACTCAAGCTGGAGTCTCTATACCACTTCAGATAAATGTCTGTCTAAGTCTTAAAAACCTCCAGTGATGGTCTACTCACAGTGGTTAATTGTTCTCTCTGTCAGGAAATTTCTTCTTAGTTCTAGGTTGCTTCTCTCCTGGAGTAGTTTCCAATAATGCCACAAATAAGGGTGACTCTTAAAAGAACAATGAAATTTTGAGTAGCCTACTACCAATAGGTTCAGAAGCAAAGCACACATTTGCACAGTTTTTGGTAAGGTGACTAAAGATCTAAGGGGAAAGCTTATTACAGAATTGGTACAGCAACAGGGAGGTATAGTTTCTGGGGCCCGCTGACACCCTGCTCCTAAACTGAGGGAATCTGGAACATCATCTCTTAGCAGAACAGACAAGTTAGCCAGAGTCAACTTGAAGGAGTTAGTCCCATAAAAACCTGTAGGTCTTCTAAGGAACAGTGGATAATTGACTTTAGAAGGCCATGACCTACTGCTGGGATGGCATGCCTTTCTCTGTATAAGGGAACTAAAACACGGGGGTATTTTAGAAGACATTATATTCGTGAAGCATTGTTTTTGAGCTGGGAGAAGATTAAAAGACAACATTAGTTAAAAATTCCAACATGGATATCAACTATTGAAGCTTTTTCTTATCCAATAATATATAAAAAGGAACAAACAGGCTCTCTCTCTCGGGGAGTTATTGAATCAAAAAGGTGAACTTAACATTATGAAACGTTGCAACGAAGACAAGGTGTAAAAATGGAGTTGGTATTTCTTATTTGCCGAATTACAATCGTAGGTTTGATAAAGGATCCAAGGCAGAAAGGAATAGTTCTATGAAAGTGTCACTACTGAGATATAGATTGTTGATGGTCTGATACGAATGAGAGGTACTTTAAATAAGCCTTTATGGACCCATATTAGAAGATTTAAATATGGAGGAGGAGCAAGTTAAAGAACAATGATTGCTTGGGGGAAAAATTTGATATGGAGATCTGCATTTGGATACAACGGGACAAAATTGAGGTACTCATTAACAACTAAGTGATGAGATGTCAAATGCATATAAAGAAAATTTTATATATGATGTTTTACACAGGTAGCACTTACCCATTGGACTGCAAAAAGGTCTTAAGAATAAATCGTAGATAATTTGCTGGGAAAATCGTCAGTCCAGATACCTTTGTCTCATATATCATATGTGGTGGACGTGGTTCAAGATGCAAGGACAATATTACTAAGATCCACGAGATGGGTGGAAGATAAATGATAAAAAAGCATATAGACTTTAAACAGAGATCTTTTTATTGGATATATGGAATATACAATAAAGACTGAAATGTTTGATTGTAAATGTTTTAACAGCAGCTAAAGTTGAGTTGACGAAGAATGGAAAAATGACAAGAATGCGTTGCAAGGAGGAAGTTATCAGAAAAATTATGGACTGGTTGCTGGAAATAAGTAAACTGACATCTGAAATTAGAGAAACAAGGGAATAAGCAATGGTTTATGTGATATAGGGATTTGTTTTATCATGGGTGGATAAGAAAGCAGCGGTAATCTATAGATTAGACAGTTTTGTGATAGAAATCATAGTTGGTGATGAAAACATAATATAGGAATACAGCTGCTTCAAAAAATAAGGGAAACTTAAACAACACAATGTAACTCAAGTCAATACACTGACAGTGAAATCAAATGCCTCACTTAGTAGGCACATTGATTGACAATCAATGTCATATGCTGTTGTGGCAATGCATAGACAACAGTGGAAGCATAGGCAGTTAGAAGACATCCATAAAGAAGAGGGTCTTGCGGTGGTGAACAAAGACCACTTCTCAGTTTCTATGCTTTCTGGTATGTTTGGTCACTGTTTGAGTGCTGGTGAGGTGCTTCCATCTAGTGGATAAGCATGAGAGCGAGCTTACAACCCACACGCAAGTGGCCAGGCTAGTGTATGCTGCATCCAGGTGGACAATAAATGCGAGCCGTGGCAAGAATGGTTTCCGCTGTGTCTGTCAGATAGTGTCCAGAGCATGAAGGTGCTACCACGGAGACAGGCAGCTACCCAGGAGACGTGGAGGAGGCGTAGAGAGGGCAACAACCCGCATCAGGACACTACCTCGCCATTTGTGCAAAGAGGAGGAGGAGACTTGGCAGAGCACCTCAAATGACTCAGTGCCACAAATGATGCATGTGGCTTGCTCAAATGGGTGAGAAACGACTGCCATGGGGTAAATGAGCCCCGACGTCCACAGGTGGAGGTTGTGCTCACAGCCCAAACACCGTGCAGGTGTGTTTGGCAATTTGCCAGAGAACACCATTCACACTGGTGCTGTGTCTTCACTAGATTAATAGCAAGTTCACACTAGCACCACGCTGAACAGAGATGTGACAGGGTCTGGAGACGCTGTGGAGAACATTCTGTTGCTGCCTTTACACGTCACAGCATGGATGGTTGTGCAGCTAGGTTCGTAATGGTTGAGGTGCATTTCTTTAGGGCCGGACAGCCCTCCATTAGTGCTCGCCAGATGGGTAGCCTGATGCCATTAGGTACCATTAGTACCCAGAGAAATGAAATCCTTCACGACCCCTTGTGTAAGATTCATGTGGCTGGAGTTGTACAGCAGTTTGCAAGATGAAAGCTTGGTGGGTAGAGATTGGCCCGCCGTTTCCCAGACTGAATCAATTGAACACATCTTGGAATGTATCATGTCTCTGCTCCATCCACCAACACCCACGTTGTCACCAAGACTGTCCAGCGAGTTGGGGATGCGTTTAAGTCTAAGGTGTGGAGGAGATTCCTCAGGGTAACCAGTCTGACCGGTTCATCAGGAGCGATCCCAGGCGTTGTAGGGAGGTGTACAGGTACAGGAAGCACACACACTACTGAGCCTCATTTTGACTTGTTTTAAGGACATTACATCAAAGTTGAATCAGGCCTGATGTTTTTCCACTTTAATTTTGAGGCGTGAAACTTCACCAAATCCAGACCTCCATGGGTTGCTAAATTTGATTTCCATTGATAATTTTTGTGTGATTTTGTTGTCAGCACATTAACTATGTAATGAACAATGTATTTAATAAGAATATTTCATTTATTCAGATCTCGGATGTCTTATTTTTGTGTTCCCTTTATTTTTTTTAAGCAGTGTATATAACCACTGGTTGAAAGTATAACATAAATTTTCAGATAAAATGTGGAACATCTTGTATGTTGTTAAAGAATGGAATAGTGGAATATTGATGGAATAGTTTAGTCATGGATGATTAATAACTGATAAATATATAAACATATGTTAGTTTGACAATGTGAAAACTGATATAAATTGTGAGTAAACGACTGCAAAAGTATAGCACAAAAGAAACGTAACCAACTGACACACTGTATGTATATAAAATGGAAGAGGATTTTATGTTTTTATATTTTTGTATGTGTGTATTTAAAAATAAAAAACTTTATTTAAAAAAAAGGTGTAGGTCTTTATATTGAACTACTTTAAGTTGTATTTGGATACTTACTGGAAGCCAATGCATCGTTCACAGAAAGTATGTTGTATTGTTGACTTGGTTTGCACAATGTAAACCTTTTATATTTTGTACCAACTCCACTTTCTGGACAGTATTCAAGAGCAGCCCAATAGAGAATGACTTCCAATAATGCAATTTTCAAGCAATGATACACAAAAATGGACACAGCTGAGCATTAGTGCACCCCTGGGGGTGGCTTCCAACTGCTGATGTAAGTGGAGCTGCAGCTGCTCATTTAGGAGCAAACAAGTTGTAGATTGGCTCTTTGGAGAAAGTGTGTAACTCTCTCCAGAACCACCCACCTGTGAAGATTTCATCTTCTTGTTGACTCATGAAATATTTCTGTGGTCTTTTTAGAGTTGCCAACAAAAAGGGAGGGGGGAACACTGCAGCAGCTTGCAAACTGAAAGTGCATTCCATAAATAGTTTTCAAAGATAGTAAAAGATAGTAACTAGGTGACTGAAGTTTCTGCCATGCAAAATTCTAACTGGAGAGCATGATTGATGACTCTTGGCTATGGATGTGTCCCATTGGAGAATATGAATTACGATACATCCAGGCAGTGCTGGATATTTTAACTCCCAATAAATCCTTTTGAAGTTTTGGAAGTTTTGGACTCATGATTTAAATGAGGGGAAATTGCCAGAATCCTGACACTTTTTATCTTTTAGCTTCATCTTCTTTGTCCCATCCCGATCTTTGCAGTTTCCAATTGATAAGGGTTTTTGCTGGATCTCCTGTTTGATTCTAGAAGGAAATGATTCAGAGTTCTGACATTTTCTTGGTTCATAGCATTCTTCCTGGTATCTCAGTTGTTTGCTGGGGTGCCCTGGGGCAGCACAGGAAACTCACAAACAACTCAGATCTATTTATTAAGTAGTAAAATATCCCATGGCATCTCTATGACTTTGCCTGGGGCAGTGCAGCACACAATTTGGAAACTATACATGTAACCTATCAGCATGTTGATGACACTTCACTCTGAACCAAGGATGAACTTCCTCAGGAGGTTCATATAGATGTTAAATAGGCGTGACATATAATGAGAAAAGGAGCAAGAATTTCACTGCTCAACTTCCACCACCGAAATTTGCATATCAAGGAAAGATAAGTTAAAGATGCTCAAGCAAAGTCTTAATTACTATAAAGCAGACATCATCTTAGATACTATATTTATTTTTCTGAAAACAACTTGTAGCAAGTTGTAAAGAATTATTTCCAGAAATATTGAGGTTGCAATTCCTTAAATTCCAAGCTACTGTAGAATAGCTTTGAGTGAGTTTTTGGAAAGTCCAAGATACATGGAAGGCTAATAGGTTAAGATGTATAGTTTAGATCGCTTAATGATGACACTAGTTACATCTAAGAATGATGTGACACACAACATTTAATCTGGCAATTGAATTAATTCATTTTATTGGCTGAATAAAACATCGAACATAAATAAACAATTAAGATTTGCTGGTGAGTCTAAGATACACATATATACACACATTAAGAAGTTTAAAGCTAAGCTTTGCATTTTATTTACATCAGGATCTTTCAAACTTGGTAACTTTAAGATCTGTGAAGCAAGGGAATTCTGGGAAGTGACATTCACACATCTTAAAGTTGCCACATTTGGGGAAACAATGCACCTGTTTTATTATTCAAAACATGTCCAACAATTAATTACCCATTATATGGAAATCTAAAAGCTATGTGTGTTTCCAATAAAGTAAGTAAAATACAAAGGTTCCTTATTAAACAGAAAACACAAATGAAACCTTACTGGGATGAAGCAGGACTTCAAATAGGATACATTAAATAGGAAGTTTTTGGTAGGAGCTTTTTATTAGAAGCTTAATTGCCAGTCTAGATGAACAAGATGGATTGTGAATCGAGGTGATATGGTTAAATGACTATGGAGATTCTCCGTCATCCAGGTCATGTTTGTCCCATGACAAGCATAAAAAAAAAGCCAAAGGTGCTTTTTCAAAAGGCAACTGGATTTTGTTTTTCCTTGAAGACATTTCACTTCTCATCTAAGGAGCTTTCTTCAGTTCTTAGATTTATATATTGTTTTATATTGCTAAAGTTCTTGGAGAAGAAACAAAAAGTCTTCAAGGAAAAACAAAGTCCAATTGCCTTTTGAAAAAACATCTTTGGGATGATATGGTTAATTTTTTTTATCACAGTGAAAAGTGATGTTTATGTGTGTGTGTGTTTGTGTGTGTGTGTGCTGGTGGTGATAGTGGTGATGGAAAATTGTTTGCCTGGAAATGCAAAATGAAAATACTACCTAGTTTAGTTCTATGTTTTTTCTAAGACTTGCCAAAAATAAGGCAAAGAAGGAAGGAATGTTGATCCTTAGAAAATCATACATCTAACAAATTACAAGAGTTCCCCCTTGTGGCTATATTTGCTGAGAAATCTTCAGGCTGGTTCATCTAATGTAAGTAACATTTGCCTTTAGCCAAGCAGAATTTATTACCAAACATTTCCTTTTTCCTCATAATCGTCTTTAATCTTCTCATGTTTCAGAACTAGAATCATCTTTCCCAATGTCCTAACCATCAAATTTCCTTTTTCTCTCCATGAGAATTTAATTAACTTGAACAAAGCTAATAAATAGCTAAACAGATGAAAATTTATTATCAAATATATATGTCTGGATCTCCTTCATTAGCTAAATTATCTCCCCCAAAACCTGACCATTCATTTGAAATTCTTCCTTGCTTGACAGTTTAAAATATGTTAAGTATTAAGGACAAAATTCTAGGTTATAAGACCAACACAGCTCAGCCTATTAATCTTCATCAAGCTAGGGAAACTAAAAACATAACTGATTTGATCAGGGATGATAAAGCTTGTAAGTTCAAGTAGTCCTTGAGTTATGACCATAATTCAGCCTGGGATTACAGTCATAAATTGTGCCAGTTGTTAAATAGACCACTATGTGATCGCAACAAATTTTATGACCTTTCTTGCAGCAGTTGTTAAGCAAATGCTATTCTCCAAAGCACCTGAGAGTAGGACAAGAAGCAATGGTTGGAAACTAATCAGAGAGAAGCCACCGAGAACTAAGGAGAAATTTCCTACCAGTTAGGCCAATTAACCAGTGGAACCACTTGCCTCCAGAAGTTGTGAATGTTCCAACACTGGAAGTTTTTAAGAAGAGATTGGACAACCATTTGTCTGAAATAGTATAGTCTTTCCTGCCTCAGCAGAGGGTTGGATTAGAAGATCTCCAAGGTCCCTTCCAAATCTGTTATCCTATTTTGTTAATGCAGTGGTTGTTAAATAAACACTGTGGTTAATAAATGGAAGTTACAGTCATTCAGTGAATCCATTGTACCTATTGGGTGTTTTTAGCTGAAAGTAAATGCCAGTTTCCAGGGGGAAAATTTTGTAAATCTTCATCATGTGACCATGGGATGCTACAAATGGCCATGAATGCAGACCAGCTGCTAAGCACCCCATTGTGATGTGATGGGTGGGTGGGGGACAACCGTTAGATCTTTGAAAACAGGTCCTAAGTAGTTCTAAGGAGGTCTGTTGGAACTTCAAGAAGTTGCTGACTAGAATAGAATAGAGTAGAGTAGAGTAGAGTAGAGTAGAGTAGAGTAGAGTAGAATAGAGTAGAATAGAATAGAATAAAATAGAATAGAATAGAATAGAATACTCTATTGGCCAAGTGTGATTGGACACACAAGGAGTTTGTCTTGGTGCAAATGCCTTCAATATACATAAAAGATACATTCGTCAAGAGTCGAGAATCATAAGATACTAGGAAACAGTCAAGATAAATCGTAAGGATACAAGCGACAAAGTTACAGTCATACAGTCACAAATAGGAGGGGAGGGTGATAAGGAGTGATGAGAAGATTAATAGTAACAGTAGTGCAGAACTTTGTAATAGTTGGACAGTGTTGAGGGAATTATTTGTTTAGCAGAGTGATGGCTTTCGGGAAAAAACTGTTCTTGTGTCTAGTTGTTCTGGTGTGCAGTGCTCTATAGCATCATTTTGAAGGAAGGAGTTGAAACAGTTTTATGTCTGGGATGTAAGGGGGTCTGTAAATATTTTCACAGCCCTCTTTTTGACTTGTGCAGTATATAGGTCTTCGATGGAAGGCAGGTTGGTAGTAATTGCTTTTTCTGCAGTCCTAATTATCCTCTGAAGGGTAATTGTCTGTCCTGTTGAACCAAACCAGACAGTTATAGATGTGCAGATGATTAATAGATGAATAATTCCTCTGTACAACTGTATCAGCAGCTCCTTGGGCAGTTTGTCATCATCCATTATTATACACTTAGGAAGTTATTCAGAACATTGAAAAGGACTATGACATGTATCAAAAACCATCTGGTGGCTCTCCATGGATGGTCTGCCCTTCAGCTTTGTTTACATAGTGGCGATTTGCCATTTCAGAATGTTATCTTCCTCCTTTTAATGCATAGATTTTATTGAACATGTTTTTAATATATTCTTTTATTATGTATTTTTATTTTACTGTCAACTGATTCAAGAAGCTTCTACTGTAGTTACTCACGTTTCAAACAGAATGAAATAATGATGTGCTAGTCTCAAGACTTGGGCAATGATTTTTGAAATAGGAGAAGCACACTCATTAGTCTATGTCCCTCTCCTCAACTTTACCCATGTATCCTTAACCAAGTCCCTGTGAATCATCCAGAAAGGGAAGTTTGTTGCAAAGAATTAGCCCTCTTGATATCACATCCTGATGCCCTCTGCTGCTACTAAGTCATTTCAGGAGAAAACTTTTGCACAACTGATTAGTTGTTTTGTTGCATTCCATCACCATAACAACAGAAGAATATCAGAATAGCTCTGAGGGATGAGTCCAAGGCCCATCTTAGTCAGCATTTTGTTTCTTCAAGTGACCAAATTTCTCCAAAGTACTTCTGAGCAAAAGATGGAGACAAATGGCACTCCCACAAATATTCCACTGCAAGTTGGCATTTTAAGGTCTACTACCCTTCCAACAATTCACAATATGTCCAGTCTCACAATATGCTAATTTGGAAGAGCAGGCCAAAGAGAAATTGTGTTTAACCAAAAGCAGGTATTGCCTAGGAGGAAATTAAATTTCACATGATCAGTCTGCTGTAGTAATTGACTTGTTGTAGCTGAATCAAAGACCAATTACCAGGTAATTATTCCATTTTATATATCTAGTCCTATAAGAAAACCAGCTGGAGGAATGGAATGTCTGAAAAAGCAAGTTTTCCTGAAAGGGGTAGATTCTATTCACACCTAGGTTATTTTTTAAAAATTCATTCATTGCATTTCCATGCTCCCAGAAGCACCAGTAAGTAGATTTGAATCTATTAAGAAGCAGACTGAATTATGTAATAAGAAGTGAGCCAGAGTATGTCCATTTAACAATATTCTACCAGCAGGTAAAATAACATTTTGATCTCCATGTCCATTTCATTCTGTGACAGAGAGAATCCTTCCTAGAGAAGCATTTAAATGTAAGGCATACAGATAAATTTTCAGAGAAGTTAACAACGCAAGAGCAACTTGAGGGCATGAGATATAATCTTTTTTGTCCTAACCTGTCCCAGGCTGGAACCTTCTTTACAGAATTCATGTCAATTGACAATCATCATATCTCATTTCACTTTAAACTAACCTTCCGTGACCTGATGTCCATTTGCTTAGGCAAATAATTCTAGGAGTTAGGTTCTCAATTCCTGTGGAAGAACCCAAATTGAAAAGATTGCTCCAAGACCCAGAGTGCTATATCATCATAGTGTGACATCACATCAGATGTGAGAAAACATCCACTGAAGGGTTGGCTGGGAAAGCATCTTGTCGTATATCCTGGAGAGCTGCTGCAAGTCAGCGAGTAAACTCAAATCAAGTTTTCGTGGCATACAGACATGGCTCACTATTTATCCAGACATTGTTGGTAATATAAATTATGTTCTCATTGCCACAGTGATTGTTGGATGATGACTGTTGGATAGTCTAGAACAGTGTTGGTGAACCTTTTCAGCACTGAGTGCCGAAATGGGAGTGTGCACGGGGGGGGGGGGGNGGGGGGGGGGGGGAGCACCAGAAACCAGAAGAGTAGCTCCCTGGTGTGCATGCACACGACAGGAATCTGAGCTTTTGGTTTCCAGCACACACATGCACGCTGGCTCCCTGGTCTTCTAGTTTCTGGTGTGCCTGCATGCACTGGAACCCAGAATATCAACAGGTGACACAGCTGGTGTGCCTGGAGAGATGGCTCTGCATGCCATTTCTGGCACATGTGCCATAGGTTCACCATCATGGGTCTAGTAGATGCTATAATCCAGGGGTGTCAAACTTGTGTCATCATGGCAGTGTCACGTGATGTATTGGGACTTTCCCCCCCTTTGCTAAATCAGGTGGGGCGGGGGCAGCACATGACGCATTCAGCCCACGTGCCGTGAGTTTGACACCCCTGCTATAAGCTGTTTGAGGAAAAGGTTTTATTTCTTGTCTTTCTCTACATCAAAAATATGCACAGAGAGACCTGTGTAAATTGGTACCATAACTTTAAATCCCTGAAGCAGAATACAGACATTGGCCAATAAAAGCAAGATCGCTTTCTTATAGTTGCTGCAAATATCTAGAGCTGGAGGTTTAGCTCAGTACTCAAATTCTCCAAGCATTAACACATTACCAGTGCTGGGCTGCATAGTCAGCTAAGGGCATTTCCACCTCACTAATTTCTACACCCCAATCTGTCAAGAATGGTTTGAAGCTAACTTGCAACCTTCTTCACTGTCACTGACCTGGAAACACCGAGGACAGAATGAATCAATCAATTTTTACTTATGGCTACTCCCAATTAAGAGAACGCAAAGAACAGCATTCAGTCTGTGTATATTCCCCTTCTATATTTTAAAATCATATTTAATCTTCCAAGGCACTCTCATTGTGTTGTGTATGCCAACCAAACCTCTATGGGGAAGGGAGAGAGGGAGAGGATTTGGGCTGATCCAAAGAGCGGTAGGTGGGAGGATACGATACTCTAATGGCTTTATAAGCTCTGGAAATAGAAAGAATGTAGACATTTTTGTGGTTCTAAATTCACTGTATCTGAATTACAAAAGAATAAATTGGCTTTGCTTGTGATAACTAAAACTCAGAAGGCAGAATTAAAATTAAAAATACATTATCATATGTGCATTACTTCATGCAGCATTACCTAGAAGTCAATTCACCAATAAATAGCAGCTGTGAAAACAAACATTCCACTATTAAAATCCAAAATGCTATTGATAGGCACAGAAAAAGGTAGAAGGTAATAGTATGACCTATGACAGTGCAAAGTTCTCAATTTTAGGAAATGAAAAGTCAAATGTGTAGGATGCTAGATACCTCAGTTGATAATAGTACTTTTTAAAAAAGAATATAAAATAACAGTTGATTGCAACCGTTTACAAGTCAGCAGTGTGATGAGACTGCAGCAAAGACAATTTTAGCTTGCATCAATGGAAGTATAATTTCCAAATTATAAAAGAGCTCTTGTTCTACTTTATTTTGCTTTTGTAGTCTCCATTTTGAATAATGTTTTCAGTTCTAGGCACCACATATTTTAAATAAAGATTCAGAAAAATTAGAACAATTTTGAAAAGGGCAATAAAGGTGATCTATGAACTAGAAACGAAGGGCCTGGCTATGTTTAGCACTGAGAAAAGATAATTGACAGAGGATGCAATAGTGCTCCTAAAATATGTGAAAAGATGTGACAGAAAAAGTCCGGACCTGTTCTTTCTTGTTCTGAAAGTGCAGGACACACACATATGCACACACATATGCACACACAAATTTAAGAGACATGATAGCACAGTGGTTAGAATGCAGTACTACAAGCTAACTCACTGCTCACTCCAGGAGTTCGATTCTGAGTGGTTCAAGGTTGATTCAGCCTTCCATCCTTCCAAGGTCAGTAAAATGAGGACACAGGTTGTTCGAGTCAATATGGTGACTGTAAAGCCACTTAGAGAAGCATTGTGAAGCAGTATATATACAAGACAAGCATTGTGAAGCAGGATATAAGTCTAAGTGTTATTGCTATTAAATTACCGGGAGGTGGGGGTTTGTCAGGAAATCCAATTGAAAGTCAGAAAAAAAATCTTAAACGTAAAGACAGTCTGATATTGATACCACTTATCCAGGGAGTGCTGGGTTCCCCTTCTGTGAGATGTATTTACAGAGAAGAAAACCATCTGCTGGGGACACTTTAATCTATATTCCTGGCCCAAGAGGGGATTGACTTGACTTCATTCCACATCACTAAGGCCATTCAAATCTGTATACACCTCTAAATGGCCCAGTTAGAAATAAACACATGGTATTCCAGTTGATGCCTTATCAGTAACAATAAAATTTATATTGTTCCTGAAAATACAGACAGATCTACTGCTTACATTTTTTCTCCCTATATGATCCTGTTGATTTAAGTTTAGCTTGTGGTTAACTGCAATCCCAAGCAAGATGCTTTTCGTATTTACCATTGAAAGATCAGATAATTGTTCTCATATTTATGCATTTCTTTTGTCTCCAGAGCAAAACTTTGTATTGACCTCTCTTGCATTTCATTTTGATTATTTCATCCTTGATTTTCATTCTACTAAGACCATTTTGAATTATATCTTTTCCTCTGAAGCATATCTCCCCTGTATGAGATGTCAGAATAATATCTAGCATTCATTTTTTCTAGGTATAATTCTGTACCTCAGGACTGGACACTACATTAATTGCCAGTAGGAAATTGTAGAGTTTACTACAATGTTATATGTGCTGTGAAGACTGAATTAGTGGGAAGAAACTTAGAATATGCATTCAGAATTCAACTCTATATTGCATATTTGAGTACCACTGGAGACAATAAACCCTCTTTGAATTGACTTATAATAAATGTAAAACACTATTATTTTCTTCTGGCATTATACAAACCTAATATAGGTGTTTGTGGCATTAAATCAATCTTTATAACACTCATACTTATCCTTCATGGTGTCAGGAAAGAATATACCAATTAATGTCCAAAATAAATTTCCTCTCTGTGTAACTAGAGAGGCCATTTTACAGTAGTTAAATAATATTTATGCTGAGCAGGGATCTCCATGAATTATTCACATGCATTAGCTTAAATAGTCATTTTCTGTACAACTATACCTTTTGAAAAACCCTTATGATGGTCAGATGCCCTCATTAGATGGCAGTAGAAACTGATGTTATATCTGGGTACCACTCCTTCTGATCACCCATTTTGCTATTCATTTTCTCTCCTTCTAGAATGAGATAGTTTGTATTTTCAGAGAATGTGGAAACCTTTTTGTTTCATATTTCTCCTGAAGTTGCCAAAGCAGCAATTTCTAAATTACAGAGCAACTAAATTGTTCTTCTGTCCTACAAATCACCTAAGGAATTGCCATTTATAAATTGCACATGTTGTTATGTGATGTTTTATTCATTATTCTATTTTAAATCACTCTGACTCTTGTTTTAATCAGGAGCAGATTGCAAATAATTATTTTTCTCCAGTTCTGACACTAAATTGCTCCATATTTTATATATCTTTAGACCACGTTCTAATGAGAAAACATATTTCAAGCTGTGAACAATTAAAATGAAAACAAAACCTTCCACTGCATTCAAAGGACATTAAAATAATGAAACCGAAACCAATTTAAAACATTTTCATATGAAACCTGAATTAAAAAGCTGTGGTGGAGAGAGAAAAAAAACACATTTCAACTGTTCCATATTAGCATACTTGAAATACCCTTTTCTGATTGGTCCACAAATATGGCAATATGATTGGTTCTTCAAGCAATGGTGATTGATCAACAATTGCCGCCCTGTGATTGGTCCGCCTGAGTGGTGGGGAATTCAAGGAACCATCATTGGCCATGAGCCGCGAGCAGCCACTATAAAAAAGGCTGCCGCAGCTCCACAGTTTGACTGATTCCAGGAACCAAATAAAGAGCTGAAAGTCACGCTGGTCTCCAGTCTCTTTTTCCCCGCGATCTAACACTGGTGAGGAAGGTGGGATTCTGAGACAAGGAGACCAGTTTGAGCACGTGGCAATGAGAACCGAGCAAGACGAAATGGCCGGCACCAACTTGCCACCCGCACCATTCAATCCAGCAACGGAGGACTGGGAATCGTACATCGACAGATTCCTCATGTTCCCCGAGAGAAATGACTTACAGAGGATCTCCGACAACAGAAAGAGAGCCATGTTCCTGACATACTGTGGACCCTCAGTGTTCAAGATGGCCAAAGCATTGGCCAAACCTGAGGATGTAAAGCAGATGGCCTGGCCAGATTTGGAAAAAACTGAAGGCCCATTATGCACGACTGTCTCCAGCCTTATTTGGAGACATGAGTTTTACAAACGGGACCAAGAGAGAAGGTGAAAGCACCAGAGATTTTTGTGTGGCTCTAAGGGACATTGAAGGGGCATGCGAGTTCCTCAACATGGATGAAGCATGAGGGACCGCGGTCCTAGGACTGAGAGACCTTACCTTGCAGAGCCGACTACTAACCCAACCAAACATCACAATCACTGAGGCCATCGCTGAGGCCACGGCAGCTGAAGCCACTAAAAAATCAGCAGGCCACAATGCGGCTAATGAACACGGAAAACCAGAAAACAACAGCAGGGACAAGCCAACCCCAGAAGAAGAAACAGAGGGCACCCACAAGACCACCACACACCACAAGAACATCGAGTCTTTTGTCTGAGACCGACGATGAGGAAGAGGAAATACACAGACTCCAATCAGAACGAAACAGATGGGAGAGGAGAGAACGTAATTGGGGTTTCCAGTGTGCCGGATGTGGAGGAGACCACCCCCATTCTGAGTGCCATTTCCTAGACACAGTTTGCCAGCACTGCGAGAGACGGGGACATATAGCAAGGGTTCTGCCGGAACGCGAAAGAGCTACAGCCCAGACGAAGAGACAGCACCCCCTCCAGAACGAAAGAAAGACAGGCAGGGGGCTGTTGGAGCCGAGAAAACAGAAGCAAATGGCTCAACAAATCTTACAGAAAAGGAAGAGACACACCAAACTATAACCATTGGGCACTCGAGTGCAACGATGCCTGGAAGGTATATGTGAAAGTCAACATCGAAGGCCAACAATGCGAGATGGAGGTGGACTCCAGCTCATGCCTGTCTATGGTATCATGGAACACGCTAAGAAACTGAACCAAGCATACGATGAATGGAACTAGAGAGCCAAAAACTGACCCTGAAGGATTACCAAGTGAACGGGATCCCCGGAGTCGGACTCGGGCACTTTCCAAGTTAATTTCAGAAAGCACATGGAAATTCTTCCACGAAACAATCATAGAGTGGGATTGCCCAAGCCTACTGGGACTCGATGGTTCACGCCCCTGGGAATCAAGAGTGACCGGAATCAACAGCATCACCGAAACAGACTGGGAGGAGAGCTGATGTGAGATTTCCAGGACGTGTCGATGGAAAACTAGGCAAGTACCAAGGGTCCCTTATATCATTTAATTTGAATCCGAACAATAGCCCCAATCAGGTTAAAGGCAAGGCGAGTCCCTTTTGCATTTAAAACCGAAAATCGATGAGCAATTGGGATAAACTCATCACACAGGGGGTATTGGAACCAATAGACTATGCAAGGTGGGAAACTCCAATTGTGACTCCGATTAAGCCAGATGGTCCATGAGAATCTGCGGAGACTATAAGGCCACCCTAAAACACGCACTACAACAAAGCACATACCCCGTTCGGTGGTGCAACATCTGTTACATTTGTTGGGGAGGCAAGGTCTTCGCAAAGGCTCGATCTTGCACAAGCATACCAGCAATTGCAGTCAACCCCGAAACAGCAGAGGCACAACAATTGTGACTCATAGGGGGGCATTCAGATGCAAAAAATTGCAAATTTGGAGTCAGCGTGGCCCCAGGGTTGTTCCAAAGCTTGATGGAGTGCCTGTTACAAGGAATAAAAGGGAATGGTCCCATACTTCGATGACGTGCTGGTATCAGCTAGTGACAAGAAACCAACTGGAAAGCCGCCTCAGAGAAGTCTTACAAAGATTCCAAGAGGCGGTACTCAGAGTAAAAAAAGAAAAATGCCTGCTAGCCACTCTAAAGGTTGAATTCCTGGGTACCTAATAGAATTAAAGATGGAATCCACCCCACAGACCAGAAAATCAAAAGATAAAAGAAGCTCCCAGACCAAAAACAAAACAGACTTACAAGCATTTTTTGGGACTCATTAACTTCTGTAATGTCTTTTCTGGCACAGAAGGCTATGAACTTTACACAAGATTAACTGGATTACATGGCTACCTGGACCTGGGGACGACGAGAAGAGGACGCATTCCAGAAATAAAAGACTTGCTGACATCCGAATCTGTGTTAATCCAATACAGCGAAACACTGCCACTGACAGTCACCTGTTATGCATCACCGTTTGGTCATCGGAGCCGTACACACACTACACAGATGGGAGAGACGCGCCGATCGTGTTCTATTCAAAACGCTGTCCAAAGCAGAAAGAAACTACAGCCAGTTGGAGAGGAGCATAGTAGCGATAACTGGAGTCAAGCGATTCCATGAATACCTCTATGGCAGGACTTTTTCACTAATTACAGACCAACAAGCTGCTCTTGGAATACTCGCAGGAAACAAGGCCACCTCAAATATACTGTCACCACGAATGACGAGGTGGGCCACGTTTTTGCCACATACAATTACAAATTAGTCCACCGGCCAGGAAAGGACATATCACACGCTGACCCCTGAGGCATTCTCCCCTGCCTGAACTGGAAAGTGACCCAGCACCAACCACATCCACACTACAAATTGAAACATTACCAAAACCTACCCATAACCGCAGCGGACATTGCAAAAGAAACTGCAAGAGACAAAAAGATGGTGCAGATTTTAAACTGGGTAGGAAAAGGGTGGCCAGAAAACGAGACTGGACAAGACTTTTAAACCGTTCTGGAACAGACAGACAGAACTCTCAATGTTGAAAGGTTGTATACTATGGGGGGATGGGTAGTCATACCCGGAACTACTCCAAGAACAAGTAACTGGATATCTTGCATGAAGGACACCCAGGTATCGTACGAATGAATCCCTGGCCAGGAGTTATGTATGGTGACCAGAGATGGATAAGGATATTGGGAGATGGGTGGAAACGTGCACGCAATGCAAAAATCCAGACCTACACCCACTGCTGCACCTGTGCTCGACTGGGAAACACCGAGGGTGACCCTGGTTGAGAATTACACATAGATTTCGCAGGGCCGACAAAAGGACACACATTTTTAATAATAGTAGACGCTTACTCAAATTGGTTGGAGGTAAGCGTCATTGAATTCCACAACAGAAGCTGTCCATCAGACAGCTGAGAAGCTGTTCGCAACATATGGTTTGTTGGACCTATAAATAATAATAATAATAACCAGACCAGAGAGGGGGGAGACACCTCAAACATGAATAAGAGGGGAGGGGAGACTCCACTGGCACAAGAAACACCGCAACAAACACTAACAACAACCCGCCAATCAACTTCACCATGTAACCCCAGAAGAAACAACAATTACTTTACCTGGAGATGACTTCGGTAGACAGGAACAGGCAGCGAAAAACAACAAAGAAGCCACTCCGGAAGGGAAAAGGCTGAGGCCAACTCCACCAGCCCAGATAGACCGGGCGGGAGCGGCATGACCGACTCTACCTTCCAGGAGGTTCCACGGAAAAAGGACGGGAGAAACAGCGATCCCATCTGAACCAGCCGAAGACAACAATGGAACTGAGCTGCACAGGTCAAGTAGACACCATTAAAAGCCCTGCCCTAACTTATGTGACTACGTAACGTAGGTTGGACTAAACCAAGTGCGGAGGGGTGTTCTACATTAGCATACTTGAAATATCCTTTTCTGATTGGTCCACAAATACGGCAGTATGATTGGTTCTTCAAGCGACGGTGATTGGTCAACAATTGCTGCCCTGTGATTGGTTCACCTGAGCGGTGGGGAATTCAAGGAACCGTCATTGGCCACGAGCCGCGAGCTGCCATTATAAAAAAGGCTGCCGCGGCTCCGCAGTTAGACTGATTCCAGGAACCGAATAAAGAGCTGAAAGTCACGCTGTCTCTAGTCTCTTTTTCCCCGCGATCTAACATCAACAAAGGGGAATAATCATTATATGTCTCCTAAATATTAAGCGAGAAACCATTTCAAAACAGAGAAGCCACTGCAGGCAAGAATGAAAGTGAAACAAGGACCTCATAGACTGAGAGTCTGAAATGATAAAAAGGCAGAGCTGTTCTGGCTAAAAGGGGTATGGCAGCAGAAGCCCCTGCTTTTGGGAAACTAAGATAGGATGTCATTAAGAAGCTCAGGCAGCTTCCTAGCCCTGTTTTCCATAATTTCTCTGGTACTTTCTGTGATTTTAATTATTCAGCATTTACTTTTGTGCTATGCCAGTTGTGGCTGCATTATTAATTCCATTAGCCCCATATGAAAGGGGTAACTTTCCAACAAATAAATTAAAGACAAGGGAATAGACAAAATGAGGAGAAGTAGATGCAACACGCAGGTAAGTTGAGTGTCCTTGAGGATAGGGGCATCTTTGCTGAGATGACCTGGACTGAGAAGAAGACTTCAGAATCAGTTCCCTCCTGCGCTAGATACATGCTGCTTTCCACATAGTACATAAGCAATATTAATTCTGGTGAGTTTGGATATCAAAAAGAGTAGTTCAACAATCACTGCAGAGAGGCACTGTATTTATTAGTTAATAATTATTGCTTACAAATTCTAGCAATAGCAATTATGGGTTGATTGGTTCATAGAAGATATGGGAAAATGAGGAGGAAATCTTTCATCTTCCAGTTTGCAAAGCTCATTTTTTCACCTGCAGGAGAAAGGTTTCCATCACAGGTGATTCAAGAGGTATGAAGCTCCAATACTTAATAAATACTAGTTTTGGCCTGATTAAACTCAGCCTTCTTTTGAGGGTGGAGCAGGGAGTGTTTCATGTCAGTACTGATTCCTGATTGACTGCCTGTACAAGTCCATGCAAGAATTGAGAAGTGGTTCATTCCTCGGCTTCCAAAAAAAAAAAGCCAACATTGGTTTCAAGACTATGGTCAGTGCTCCTTTCTCCAGAAACATTATGCAATCACATCTGTTAGCATTACCTTGTTCAGCAAAAGGAGCCACAGCAACTAATTGCTAGTTTATAAGATTTAAGCTGTCACCTCCAAAGGAGCTTATCAAGGATTTGTGGTGGTAAATTTTCCATCTGAATAAGGAGCCAAATAGATTGGAGACAGATGAAAGAAAATATATTTTATCAGCATACACAACTATAGTGATCATTGAGCTCCCAGACAAAAAGAATGCAAAGAAGACCTGAACAAACAGGAGTATAGGATATATACCTGGGTTTTGTTACGTAGGAATGATAAAGGAAATATTGTAAGCCATACAACTAGAACAGGGGTGCCAAACTCACGCCGTCATAGCAGCATCACATGATGTATTGGGACTTTCCCCCCTTCGCTAAACCGGGCATGGGAGTAGCCAGCACATGACGCATCCAGCCCGCGAGCCAGGAGTTTGACAGCCCTGAACTAGAACATAGCATCTGTTGATACTATGGAACGAGAGCCAGTTTGGTGCAGTGATTAAGGCACCAGGCTAGAAAATGGGAGACCGAGAGTTCTAGTCCTACCTTAGGCACAAACTGGGTATCTTTGGACCAGATGCTCCCTCTCAGCACTAGAAAGCAGGCAATGACAAACCACTTCTGAAACAATGGAAAATTTAGAAAATGTGCTGTTACCTATACCATTTCAGACAAATGATTGTCCAGCCTCTTTTTAAAAATGTCCTGTGTTGGAGCATTCACAACCTCTGGAGGCAAGTTGTTCCACTGATTAATTGTTCTGTCAGGAAATTTCTCCTTATTTCTAGGTTGCTTCTCTCCTTGACTAGTTTCCATCCATGGCTTCTTGCCAAAGATTTGGCCAGGCGGTATCAGGAGTCATCGCTGACTTGAAGGCATAAAAAAAAACCTCTCTTCCCCACAACCTATGGAATCTTTTTTACTACAGCACCTCTATATTCCCCTAAACCAGTTCTCAGTTTCAGCATGTTTAAGATGTTCAGATGTGTGCACTTCAGCTCCAGTCTTAAACTTGCTGAGGTTGAGAAATGCTTCTCTCAATCAACAGGACTCAATTATTGTCCTAATTATAGATACCGATACCCTGTGTCATAACAACAGCATATATACTGCCTCCTTTCACACCAAAGAAAAGACAACAGTCTGGTTTCAGTTATCTGCCCCTTTTTCCTCCAAGGTCACCTCACACAGCCAACTTGTTTCTACTCATCTTAATGCCACATACAAAATCACAGTGTTCTATATGTAAATGGTTGAATCCTAGACTAAGTTCTGATTGTTCCAGAAAAGGTAAGAAAGTGGATTGGTTTCACCTAGGAACACAATCCAAAAAGAGCTGCTGAAGAGAGGCGGCAAACTTTAAAGGAATGCAATAGGGTGGAAAGCAGGGCAGGCCAGCCTGTATAAAAGGTCTGCCTCGGCTGCCAGCCAAGTGTTCCTATGCCTGACTGTTGTTGAACAAAGCCTTTTGTTGTGAAACCGCGGTCTTACCTCGGTGTGTTTTTCTTCCGAAACCCAAAACCCCACTTTGGCGACGGAGGGTGTAGGGATCGTACCTGAACGCTGTGAAACCTGCACGCGGTGATAGAGCCAGACGGCCAGCAGAGATGTCTGGAAGCAACGCAGCCGCCCGCACCCTTTCAATCCCTAGCGATGAGGATTGGGGAGTCAATAACAGATCGGCATTCCAAATGTATCTGCGAGAAGCAATGAATGGATGACATCTCGAACGCAACACACGCAAGGCAGAAGCTGTAATTCTCTCACTCCATTGGCGGCCAACGGTGTTCAAAAATGGCAAAAGCCCTTGCCGAGGACCAGCCCCGAGAACGTAAGTCAACTAACGGGCGCAGAACTACAAAGAATCCTCAAAGGCACACTACGGCTCTCTGGTAGGTGTCAAATGTAATAAAGCGGCATGAATTTCGTAACCGCCAGAGACCAGGATGGAGGGGAGACCGTCGCCGATTTCGTGGCTGCTCTAAGGCAAAATAGGGGTAGTGTGACTTCCTAAACCATCGACGCAAGCGATATGAGGGAATCGCGCCAGTTAGCGGGTCACATTGGGGGCTCTAGAGAATTACAGCGCAAAGTAAGCTATAAACGAACGCCAATCGTCACTGTGGACGCGAAGCATCGCGGAAGCCATGGGCCGCGCCTGAAGTCGAGCAAAGTAATGCAGCGGTCACAATGCAAGAATAATGAACAAAAAATGGACGAGAAACCCAACTAGTCGAAGTAGAGAGCGCCACTACAACGCAGCACTAGCGCGAGTCGCGGCAACCTATTCTATGATACAGAGAGTCGCGAGACAGAGGTAAGACGCGAACAACGAGGACGATCCGACGAATTGGCCGTGACCGTCGCCAAAGTAAAAAGAAGCGGTACCGAAGAAGTATAGTTGAGCTTGGGGTGGACAATTGGCGCAGGTGGCTGCGGAGGGAAACCATGGCCCGACCAGAATGCAGATTTCTCGATGCTAATCTGCAGGTACTTGTAAAAAACGTAGGCACATCGAGAGAGAGTGCGCGCAGAAACAAAAAAAACTCATAGCCCACGAGACCGCAGAAATTCCCCAACACGAGCCGAGCCCTAAACACCGGCGAGAGAAAGTGGCCAACCAAGAGGAAACGAGGCCAATATACACCAAACCGTCACTATAGAAAGCGCTCAACGAGACGGAAAGCGCGCCAAGGAAGGTTAAAGTGACTGTAAACATATCGAAGGGAAGCGCTGTAAGATGGCAGGTGGACTCCGGCGTCCTTCCTTTCGATGGTAATTCTTGGGAATACTTCATAATAAAATACCTGGTCCCAGACATCAAATCCAGACAATACAAAACAACCTTGACTCTCAAAGACACTATCAGGGAAACCAGAACCCTGTTAATGTGCATGATTGGACAATGTTTTTGGTCACTTATAAATCATCATGTCAAAGACTGCCTGCTAACCATCGTTCGACCGGGACAGACGCGACGCCTCCTGGGCATCGAATTGGGTTTTCGCAACGCCTTGGGACATCCGGATGACCGGGTCAGATCGAGTAACTACAACCGGTTGGGAAGATGACGCTCATCCAGGAATGTCCAAAGACGTTTTTTGATGGCTCACTGGGCACGTTGCAGATGGGGAAACCGCATATTCTTTTAGCCTAGATCCCCACAGTATAGCCCCAAGAAGATAAAAAGCCAGACGAGTTTCCCTTCTGCACTAAAAGGCAAAAGATAGAGGGAACAACTCGACAAACTAATAGCCCAGGGGGTTGTTGGAACCTTGTGGACCGACACAGCGCAGAATGGGAAACGGCCCTATTTTACAACCCATAAACCTGATCGGGTCGCATTAGATAATGACAGGGTCTTGGTCGTGGAGGTCCTTGGTATATAAAGGCACACCCTGAAGCCATTGCTTTATCCAAGCGCATACCCGGTGCCAGTAGTCCATAACATTTGCTTCACTCTCTGGGCAAAGGCAAAGTTTTTGCTAAACTGGACTTGGTGCAAGTCCCTATCAGCAACTCCTGAGGGGACCCGAGAACAGCAGAAGCGCAAACATAGTCACACACCAAGGGTGAGCATTCAAAAAATGCCACACGGCTCCAATTGGAGTAAGCGTGGCACGCCGGGCCGTATTTCAAAGTTTGATGTAACGTCTCCTTAATGGCATACAGGGGGTCGTTCCCTATTTCGACGACGTCCTAAATCTCGGGCCGAGAGATGAGACTCAATTAAAAAAAAAAAGAACACTTCACAGAAGTACTAACCAAATTTAGGGAATCTGGCCTTAAAAGTAAAAAAGAGATAAAATGCTGCTTGCCTAATGAAAAAAAGCGTTGAATTCTTGGCTAACTCAATAGAGGTGAGGGCATCCACCCAGCAGATAAAAAAATCAAGGCAATATCAATGAAGCACCTGAACCGGAATTAAGCAACAACGGACCGGTGGAATCTTAACATGGAGACCGTTTTTAGGATGTATTAAGTTTTACCCAATGCATTCTCTGCGAAAGACAGCACGTATGGTAGCACTTGAACCGTTACACGTCGTGAACTTGGGAGTTAGTATACAGAAGAGTGCTATATTAAATGGTGGGGTATGAAATTAGGACAATTGTGAATGCTGCGTTTAGCCAAAATTAAAAGTGAGCTCAACACAACTAAGACGATTCGTTCATCCAATTTGAGCAGAGGCAATGCCTTGTAAGACGGATGCGAGACTACTCATTTAGGAGCTTATGGTGCACTCGCAAAATTATAAGGATCACCATACTCGCTTGATAGCAGAGCCAAGCCTGCATACCGCACTCGCTATAAACACTCCATTCTTAGACTAGCTTCGAGCTGCAATACAGGATCTGCGAAAATTACTCAACATTTGGTGGACAGTAGAGGTGGAATCTTAATGCGCCAAACCCATAGGGCCCGAAGTCCACCCCCATAGATCTAACCCGGTGATACGTTTATCCGGCATACGAGCAAGCGAGAATATAAGCTTGCTAACTTCACATCGAAGACTGGAATAGTCTTAGTATTAGCGCTGTGTCATTATTTGGGTCTTTTAATCGTGTTATGCACGATACAAATTAGATCGGATTGAGGTCCAGCCATTGTGCAGGGCTCAAAATGGATCACGAAAACCACTGAGTGGGAATTTTGGCGGGAAACAAGCCGACGCCTAAACATACTGCTCACAAAGTAATGTCTAGATGGTCAGAGTTCCATTGCAGGCCTATTTCCTATACTCTGGAACCACATCGACCAAGGGAAACAAATTTCCCATGCGACGCTTCTGAGCAGAGCACCCCTTACCACACTGAGAATAGACCCGCACGCAGCAATGACATCGCTGCAAATAGAGATTGTTCCGGATCACCCATCTCTGCCTATTGATGTCGCAAGAGCCAACTCGCTAAGGACTCGTTTGGACTGCGGCGGCGTCCGTCAGTCACTGGATGGGTGCTGTGTTAATCCTGGGGTAGGTAAAGGCTCGGCCGGAGACCCAAAAAAACTGAAACTTTTTAAACCGTTCCGGTCGGCAGACAGACTGAACTTTCTATTCAACTAAGGGTGTTTGCTGTCGCGGGAGACTGCGCGCGTCGCGTCATCCCAACCAAAGTTGCAGGCCTCAGGGTTACTAGGGTTATTGCACGAGGGGTCCACCCTGAATGGTTAAAATGAAAAGCCTGGTCAGGAGCTATGTGTGGTGGCCAGGTATTGATAAGACATTAGAGTATTGGGGCTAAGCTCATTGCCATAAATGCCAGGGAATCAGACCTGCTCCGCCAAAGCACCCATCAGGGATGGGAGACCCCTTAGGGGACCGTGGTGCTAGAATTCATATAGACTTCGCGGTCCAACCAAGGGGCATACCTTTCTGGTTGTACGTGATGCTACTCAAATGTTGGCCTTGAAAGTAAAAATCATATGCCATCAACGACAACAGAAAACGCTAATTAAACAAAATTAGAACGACCTTTCGCCACCCGCCACGGCTACTACCTGACGTTCTTGTCTCGGACAATGACCACACTAACGAAGCTTGCATTCGCAGCAATAGCCTAGCCTCCCTAGGTATTCAGACATCCGCTAACCGCGCCGGCCCATCCGGCGGCTGCAAAACGGCAGAAGCCGAAGAGAAATGGTTCCGATTCACAAAAGAAAGCGGACTAGAAAGGAATGGACATAGGGATGCTCCAAACCAAAAAGTAAACACGTTACTCACACTGTCAGCACATAACGCCCAGTACAGTTTTAACTAACAAGGTCCCCGGCGAATTACTTATGGGAACGAAAATTACCGATCACACCTTGACAGACTACACCCAAAATTTACCGCAGAAAACCCCCTTCTGATTCCTCCACAAAGTTTTAGGGCAATCGAAAATAGGCGACTTGGTATATCGCAAAGAACTTCAAGCAGTGAACCGTGGTGGGTACCAGGGACAAATTACCAATTACATAGGCCCAAATCCTACCTGTTTAAACGGTAGACTTGATGGCAGGGAGTGGAAGCGGCACATAGACCAGCTGTCGATCTCCGAATAATTGAGAGGCCCACAGACACATACAACCAGATCGCCGACAATACCGACAAACCTCAAACCAGGGTGGGGGGGAAAGGCGAGAAGTTTAATAAAGACCGTTTAAACAAACTAAAACAAAGACGATTTATACGCAACCAAAAAGAGCAATAAAAGAACTCACTGTTTGAAGAAGACTTGACGGTGAAAGCCCATCCGAAGGGGGCAAGCCAGGCCAGCTCAAACCTGCCCAATGCGCAAACGGGATGGAGCGGCAAAACCGCCGGCCTAAGCAACTAGGCGGGTGGTTAAAATGGCTGACTCACCCTTCCAGACGGTTTCAGAGCGAAGATCGGAAGACACAGCAGCCCCATCTGAACCGGTCGAAGTCTTCGCTAGGGAATGAACGCGCAAGTCTAATCGAGTTCGGAGAAGCCCCACCTACCTGCGTGACTATGTAACTACGTAGGACCTGAAACTAAGAGGGGAAGGGTGTTCTATATGTAAATGGTTGAATCCTAGACTACTGTTCTGATTTGGTCCAGATAAGTAAGAAGTGGATTGGTTCACTAGGAAACCAATGCGCAAAGAGCTGGCTGAAAGGCCAGGCAAAATTAAAGGAATCCATAAGGCTGAAAGCAGGCAGGCCAGCCTGTATAAAAGGCTGGCCTCGGCTGCAGCCAAAGTGTTCCTATTCTGACTGTTGTTGAATGAAGCCTTTTGTTGTTGGAACCCGGTCTACCTCGTGTGTTTTCCGAACAAAACACACAGTACATGTTATTAAACCTCCACACATCAAAGAAGACTGACATAGCTATGTTTTTTTCTTTTTAAAAATAGCTGCCTGTTCCAAATGTTGATTATGCAAAAAGATTCCAAAGAGTATTGCACAGAAATATATCAAATAGCCCAATAAAATCTAAATTAAAGTCAAAAATATATTTATTAATCCTAGAGAATATAAATGAAAAGCAACAGGTAGTCCTTGACTTATTACCACACATGGCCAAAATTTGTGTTGAGACAATTGTTAAGTGAATTTTGCCCCATTTTACAACCTTTCTTGCCTCAAGTTGCTAAGTGAATCATTGCAGTTGATAAGTTAGTAACCCGGTTGTTAAGCAAATATGGCTTCCACATTGACTTTGCTTGTCAGAAGGTCACAAAACATGATCTTGAGACACAGCAATGGTCATAAATATGAACCAGTTGCCAAGCATCTGAATTTTGATCATATGATCATGGAGATGCTAGAAAGTCATAAGTGTGGAAAATGTTTGTAAGACTTTTTTTCAGTGCCATTGTAACTTTGAATGGTCACTAAATGAACTATTGTAAGTCGAGGATTAAGATATATGCTAACAACAGCACCAATTGGTCTGGCACAATATTGGAAAAGAGAAACCTTGCTGTCAATTCCAGATTGGGAGACTAAAATTAGATATTATGTGGCAGTGGAAAAATTTATTGGTTGAAGATGCTATCTTTCATACCTGGGGCTAGCCGTACCATAAAACACAGTGAAGTAGTTGCTTCAGATGCAAATTCCAGAAGGAAACAGAAATGTGCTGGAGAAGAAAACCTATCTTGCTTGCTTATTTATTTATATCCTGCCCTTATTTTATTTTACAAATAACTCAAGGCAGCAAACATATTCAACACACATTCCTCCTATTTTCTCCATAACAGCCTTGTGAGGTAACTTGCACTGAGAGACCACTATGGCCCAATGTCACCCAGCTAGTTTTCATGGCTAAAACAGAACTTGAACTCCCAGTTTCCTACTTTCTAACTGCATAGATGAAACTGGATCTCCAAATCTGCTGCCTCCAGTTGCAGTGGGAAAACTGCAGCAGCACTATTATCTCAAAAATGCTTTTCAAGAGGAAACTGGTCTTTCTTTCATTCTCATCCAAGAAGCTTCTTCAGAACAGTTCTTAAGAAACTTCTTAGATGAGAAGTGAAACATTTTCAAGGAAAAACAAAACCAAGAAAGTGCAGTTGCCTTTTGAAAAGCACCTTTGGGACAACCGTGACCTGGATGATTAAGAATCTTCACACCAGCACCATTAATTACTTCAGGAAATTAAATCAAGATGATTTTCAAAGAGGGAGCCTTTTCAGCCTCCCACCCCCTGTGCAGAGTATAATTTAATTAATTGTTTAGCAATAGCATTGTTTGGAACTTTTAAAAAGATACTGCAATCTGATTTGCATGATCTGCTTAGAAAAAGCCTGGGCTTTTACTTTTTTCTTCTCTTGCTTCTTAAGCATCACATCTAATCCATTTTTATCTTATTGGGGCTCATTGTTGTCCTCCTCTTCCTCCTTTCCCATCTACTCTGGAGAAAAAGATCAGACTTTTCCATACAATGTAATTATATATGATAATAATAGGTAACATTGCTTCTATGTTGTGATAGCTTCATATTTCCCTTTTCTCAAAAGTGAAAACTGTCCCCAACTGAGATCCAATTCTGAAGACTCAGATTATAATGATAGGCTATCATATTCAAAGCATACATCCATTATATTCTAACCCCATAACAAAGAAAAAAGTTTTGTAATGGTGAAGATTGAGATACAGCCACGTCCACCTATTTATTATGCAACTGGGTTGCAAAATATGCCTTGGCGATAGTAATTTTTATAGATCTCCTTTTCTAGCTGACAGCTTGAATGAGGGCCAACATCTAATCTTTAAGAAACAGCTCACAACAAAGGTCCTTTCCTGACATACTGAAGTACAAACAATTTAGTTTACATGTTATGGATCCAGTCTATGTAGTTAGTCTGATTCTGCTGTACTATATGTGCTGTATAAATTAGTACTCCATGGTCAGATTAACTATACTTACAGTAAGCATGTTGTGCAAATAAGACTTTGTGTGAATAAGGGCTGCAATATTTCAGATGTAGATAAACTCCAGATACCATTACTCCCAGACCAAAATTCAGAGAAAATAGTAATACATTAGACAACCATGGTTTGTTGGGGCATTGTTTCAGAGATATTTCCTTGCCTAAACTGATAAACAGAATGACCACAGGCAAGTAAAAATACAATGGGAGCAGGAGCGACTTTTAACTTCCTTTGGACTTCCTCATTGCCTTTGCTCGTCAATGCAAGGGGTAAGGGAATGTTGGAAATCACAATCAAGTAATACTGCAACAGCTACAAGTTTATGGATGACAGTAATCTGAAGATTGAAATTTCAATCCATGGGTTTTGCCTGACTGAAGGTTACATTGGTTGCTCTCTCCCTTCTTTGGAAGAGCTTTATGGCTCCCGCTGCCTTAAGAAAGTTCAAAACATTCTCAAAGATCCATCTCATCCTGGGAACCCTTTTTTTGAACTATTATCATATGGCAGATGGTACAGAATAATAAAAACAAGCACAAATAGGCTGAAAAACAGCTTCTATCCCAAGGCAGTAGCTCTTTTGAATTCTACTATGTAGTGCAATGTTGGTGAGGTATTGGGGGGTTTCAGTTCAATGTGTGGAGAATAAAGGATATGTGTTGGTGTTTCTTTTCATGGTCATGACGTGCACTGAAGATGGTGTTTGATTTTGTTGTAAGAGGTACAATGACAATAAACTAAATTAAACCAAACAGGAAAGTGTTGGAAGAAATGTCCATCTGGGTTCAGTTCCAAGTGGGAAAAAAGACACTGGAAACATGGCAACTGCTTGGAAATATGGTTTTAATGGTGGACAGGATCACATGCCTTGGAGCTCCTGGGTGAAAAGGGAAGACATGCTGAGAGTCCCTGGTTTTTATGCCCTTTCTGGGCTTTGAACTTGCTTCCTGTTCCTGTGGCAAGAAATGTATCCTGATTAGTTGTCAGACTCCCATGGGGCCATGCAGGGATAGCTTGGTTGAATCTTGGTGGGTGATGCAATCTTCCCAGGTGCCATGCGGTGAGATGGATAGAGGGCTAATCCTATCATGCCCTGATCCCATCACTCTGGTGCTGAAGGGGGGGGCGCAGGGAGCTGCAGGGAGCTGCTTTGTCTTTAAAGACATGTTTCTCCTTTTCTCATCCAGGGAAAGACAATACTCTGCCTTTTTAATATTTCCTAGAACAGGGGTTCCCAAACTTGGCAATTTTAAGACTTGTGGACTTCAACTCCTGGGAGATGAAGTCCACAAGTCTTAAAAGTTGCCAAATTTGGAGACCTCTGTCCTAGAACTTTTCATTTTTCTAAGAGAGGGGTGAGTGCTAACTTTCTACAAAAGTTTTAGCAGTATATTAGATAACGCACCCAAAATAATCTGATCCCCATCTCCATCTCTGACTTACAGGTCTCCAAAACCATAAGACAATGATACCACAGTTCTCTTGTCTCTTAGAACGGTTGCAGGAACTGGGCATGGCTAGTCTAGTGAAGAGAAGGACCAGGGGAGACATGATAGCAGTCTTCCAATATTTGAGGGGCTGCCACAGAGAGGATGAAGGGATCAAGCTATTTTCTAAACCACCCGAAGGCCAGACAAGGAATAATGGATGGAAACTGAACAAGGAGAGATTCAACCTGGAAATAAGGAGAAACTTTCTGACAGTGAGAACAATCAACCAATGGAACACCTTGCTATCAGAAGTTATGGGAGTGCCATCGCTTGAGACCTTCAAGAAAAGATTGGACTGCCATTTGTCAGAAATGGTGTAGGGTCTCCCATTTGGGTGAGGGGTTGGACTAGATGACTACAAGGTCCCTTCCAACTAATTATCTGTTAACTTCGGCATTTTTGAAACTACCTTGCATTACATCCTTTAACTTGGGAGATCATTTTAAATATGGAATTAAAAGAGGAAAGCAATTCGTTCGTAAAGTTACTCGGTCACAGACGTTTGATAGTATAGCTGCTATCTCCAATTCTTAAAAAAAGATATCTATGCTTATGTGAGAACTCCCACTTTTTTGAATAAGGAGATTCTCAATCATCCAGCTCATCGTCGTCCCAAAGTTGCTTTTTCGAAAGACACTTTTCTTTGAAAACATTTCGTTTCTCATCCAAGAAGCTGAAGAACAACAAACACTAGCTGTATTCTCAACATATTTAATCGGAGTTCTGAATCCAGTTTTGAATAAAAGTACTGAATACACTGAATCATAATTTGTCTGCCCACTGCATATTTCATAAATTAACCCAATATGGAATGAGGTTACACAAACACGAGGTAAGTTTAGGGAGGCAAACGCAGCAGATGCTAGACCTCAAAGAGCCACGGTTTTAAGGATAAATGGGAGCAACACACCCACCGCGCTCCCTCAGAGGGAAGCGCTCCCTCAGAGGGCGAAGTTGGCGCACGTGCAAAAACCGGGCAGATTGTGAAGTGATAGCCAATCCCATCCGAGCAGACGCTCCTCTACCACGGCCTTTCTCGCGACAGCATTTCTCCTTGGAGAGGAGGCGTAGCGGGAAAGGAGGCGGGGGGGGAAATACGGGAGCGGGANAAAAAAAAAAAAAAAAGAAGGCGTGTCCAGAAAGTTCGCCTCTTTGGACCTGAAGCCCAATTAGCGGCGTGGCCAAATGAATGGCAGCCTTTGAAAGCCAACCGGAGGAGCGGCATAGGCCGTCCTGTCAAGAGCGCAAAGCGGGCCTTCTTACACGCCGACATGGAGCGCTCGAGTCGTTCCATCAGGCACGGCTCCAACCCTCTCGGCAAGAGTTTGCGGGGACGCCGTCGGTTCTCGGCGCCGGCTTCGGCGACAGCCTTGAGCGGCGGAGGTGACGCGGCCTGGCGGCCTGCTGCCGGAGGAGCCCTGGTGGATGTTGCCGAGAGCGACGCCTTCGAGAGAGGGCAGGTACCCGGCTGCGGGAAAATAGTTGCCGGGGGGAAGCGGCGTGGAAGAGGAGGGAAAGTTGCCGGGGAAAGCGGAGTGGTGTGTGTGTGTGTGTGTGTGTAGGTGGCACAAGGGGGTCCCAAAGGATCGGGGTGTGGTTGGAACTTTTTACCAACTTTTCAGCTACATTTGCACACTTTCGGGTTTAATTGGCGCCTGACAAACTTACACGGATTTTTAAGTGGAAAGGGACTTAATTTATCATAGGAATAAAGAAAAAGTTCCAGCTTGGATGGAAATAATTCAGTATCTACAACTTCGCTTTCAATCCTTCCCTGCCTCTGAAGTGTTTTGCCAGTGTCATTTTGGAGTCTGGTTGTCACCTCGTCTCCTCCTAACTGAAGGGAGGGCGGAAGACATGGGTAAAAATATGGTATGGAGGGGGCTTTTGGGACAAAGAGTGTTCATTTGTTGATAAAAATCGCATGATTTTTTTCCTACTTAAACAAATAGCTGGGCAGAGAAAGCTTGTACTGGTAGTCCTTGGCTTACCACCACAATCGTGCCCCAGATTTTTGTTGTTAAATTAGAAATTTGTTAAGCGAATTTAGCTTCATTTTACAACCTCTTCCACAGTTGTTAAGTGAATCACTGCAATTGTTAAATTAGTAACATGGTTGTTAAAGCCCATGTCCCACTGCACCAACAGATGCAAAGAGAATGTAAAACGGACAAAAAAGCTTGCCATCCGTTGGAAACGCGATGCAGTCTTGTGTAGTCATGGTAGTGTTTCCATTAGCTCTAGTATCTTTGAGTCACTGTCACTGAGATTTCGATGCGTGAAAAATTTTTGAGCTTGCACAAAACTTTTCGATGTGGATGAATTTTGCCGCTATCAGATACATGTAAATCCGCTGACACATAACCAGCAACAAACTGTTCTCTATGTTCCGTAGTCATCCGTTTAAAACTATCCGCTGTATTCTTCGGCATCTCTGGGACATCCTCGCGAACTCACATCCCTGCAGCTGAAAACAGAAAGAGAGAGAAAAGCCGAAAGGTACAAGAACTCCACACACAGCGTGAGTAGCACGGAAATAAGAAAGATGTAGTGGCATGCATCTCGTACATAAAGCTTAAAATGACAAACGTTTGTAATATGGAAATCTTGGATATTTAGATGTTGGAGATGTCTTAGAGTATTGGAAGGACACCAAGCGGAAAAACCAAACTTTTCTATAAAAGGGGAGGAAATCACTCTGGACTCAGTATTCAGTCTCAGCAGCCGTTGTGTACAGACCTCTTCACCCCTGCTCTTCTCTTCCAACATCATCCAGTGATTCCACATGGATCATAACACCAGTTCCTTATGGTACTGCGATCATTCAACAACAGAACCAAGCCGTTCAAACTGTTTCACCTTCTATGATAGATGAAGAGAAGAGAGATGTCCAAGACATGTCTGGGTCCAACACATGGATCGGGAGAAGACAGGCTTGTGACCGTAACAAGGATGGGGAATGGAGCCTGGTGATGGACGCAAGACTAACCTTGATAAGAACACTGTGATGTACAAGCCGCAAGCCAGAGCTTGATGTGAAGGGAGAGAAGCAGCGAACAGTTCCTGAACACTGGTGCAACTCCCCAGCTGGAAGCAGTTGGAGTGGACAGACAGTAGATTAGAATTAATGATGCTTCCTTGGACTGTGCATACATGAGAGCATTGTGCATGTAGGTTTGAGTGTCTACAAATGAAATATGGCATTAATAAAGGGCTTGTTATTTTGAAATCTGGTGTGTTGATCAATAGTAATGTTATTGATAATATTAAGGCTCTATAGTGTGGCAGCTGGGAGGTGTACCCAATACTCCACTATGCTTGCACTGAGAGTCTTATCTATCCAACAGCTTACCTTACCCTCTCCAATCATATCACTATCCTTACCTATCCACAACTATCGCTTTACCATTCCCACAACTATCGCTACCACATATCCTACCATCCCAGCAAGCATAGCAAAGGTTAACTCATTTTCAGAAAAGTTGTTCACCAATCTACTGTATTAAGCTAAAAATAAAATGAACCAATTGTGTGAAGAAAGATAACCTTTATTAATAACTGTCTATAAACTGTAATCTTTAAAAAAGCAAAATGAAACCAAGTAAAGTGTCTTCGCAAAGTATTATAAGTGAACAGGTTAACAACTCAGTCTCTGCCACTATTCATCGTACTACTTGAGGCATTCCATGTGTCTCCACTGTCGAGCGCGTCAGGAGTGGTAGGTGGCTTGTGCTGAGTGTGGTCTGAGGAGCATCGGCTCCCCGAGAGTACTTGCTGTCAGAAGCTCTAGAGAGTGATCAGGTCCCGTGAGGTGAAGTCTTCATAAGGAGGACTCGGATGTGGAGGACCTCAAGGTGAAGACACGTTGTCTGTTGGGGCTGCTGTTGGGGTGGAGGAAGGAGGAGTGTAAAGTGGGGTGTCTGGTCTGCAGCTGGCGAGTAGCTGTGGGCGTTCGATGAACCTGGGCCTGGACTGGAAGGCTGGCCTCTGTCTGTTGGAATCGTGGTTCTCGTAGCCGTTTGTAGGTGAGGGCTGTGAAATCCGTGAAGGCTTGGACATGCCTAGGCTGTGAGAGCAGACCTGGATGCGTCGGAGCAGGTTTCAGCTGGCTGGAGGGTTGTGCAGCAAGTGCCTGTGATCTTCTGCTTATCATGCTGGTACTGGTGCACTCGCAGGTCCATGAGGTGTCTGGCTTACGTACGTGAGAAGAGCTTGCCGGTCTCGAGGCATGGTATGCTCGTGGATGGAACAGCTGAGTAAGAAGATTGGCTTGGTTTTGATTGTGTCCCTGAGCTCAGCAGACAGGCTGTGTTGCTCTTCAGTCTGCCCTGTACTCTGCCGCTTCTGTGGAGGTGGAGCTGGGGGTGGGTGTGGGTTAGTCTCTTGGTGGCTGCCGCTTCTTCCTCATTTGTAAGGGATCTCCACGTCCTCTGGCTTGGGAGAACAGCTTGTTGGGCGGTCTCTCATGGCCCTCCGAAGACACCTGCCTGGACAGGCAACTGTCTCCTGGCTGGAAGAGGACTGGCTGTCTATGGGCTGTCTAAGTGGAGAGGGTTGTCAGAGGGGCTGCCCCTCGGTGGTAGGACCTCACCCTCCAGGAAGTCTGCACTTGGCCATGACGTATATTCCCGGTCAGTGAGCTTGACAGTGGCCTGTCAGATTTCTTGAGGTGTAGCTTGCCATACCAGGTGTGCATGTGCTTCCACCATCCAAGGAGTAGTCGAAGTGTAAGCCCAGGCTCTTCTGCTTGTCTCTCGAAGCTACCTGCTCTTTCTGGTGTCCCGATACAGCTGTGGCCCTTTCTCCAGAGGTACTCGTTCTCCTCAGCCATTCAGCACCACCTCCTAATGCCTCGGAAAGGGGTACTGTTTCCTCTCTCCCTTCTCCTTCGCTCTTCCCCTCTGGTAGGGCTTGAGCAGCAGGGCCTTCAGGGACTTGAGCAGCAGGGCTTTGAGGGCTTGGGGCTGGTCCACCACAGCAGCAGCAGCAGCAGGAGAAGCACCAGCACACCAGCAGGAGAAGCACCACCAGCAGCAACACACCATCAACACCACCAGCAGCAGAAGCACAGCAATTTCAGAGTCAGTTGCCAGTGGGTGCGGATGGTGGTTCTGTCCTTCTTGCAGGGCTGGCGAGAGTAGGCACCGGATTTCTCTTCTGCCCTGACTCCGAACCATGGTGTTATTCGAAGATGTCTGTGGCAGCACGTCTTTCTCTGAAAAGCGATTTGCTTGCGAGCTGCATCCTTGTTATAGTCCGTGGGAGCTGACGCCAATTTATCCCTCACCGCATGCCAGTGAATGCTTTGCATCCGCTATGCATCCTATAGGCAATCCGTGATCGCATCGCGTCAGTCCGCTACGCATTGCACTCTTCTGCTATGCGTCCGTTCCAATTCTCCCGGAAGCCTTTCGGTAAGTGTGCATCCACTGGAAGCCCTTCGGATGTGTCATCCACTTCCATCCACTGTCATCCGCTAGGCTTCCTACGAACATCCGTTTAACATCCTTGCTACGTACTACCCCCATCTTTTCCTTTCCATTGTTTTCCGTTCTGTTTATGCAAATTTGGGCACTTTTTGGAGCAGATAACAACGGATGGAGCCAACCCCAAAATTTTGCTCGTCCGCTGTGTCCTTTTTGCATCCTTTTTTCATCCGTCGGCCAGTGGGACCTAGCCTTAAGTGAATCTTTCTTCCTTGTTGACTTTGCTTGTCAGAAGGTCACAAAATGTGATCACATGACCCCAGGACATTGCAACAATCATAAATGCAAGTCAGTTGTCAAGCATCTGAATGTTGATCACATGATTATGGGGCTGCTACAATAGTTTGAAAAATGATCATAAGTCACTTTTTTTCAGTGCCTTTTTAACTTCAAACAATCCCTAAATGAACTGTTGTAAGTCGAGGACTACCTGTAACTCCTTAGTGCAGTGGATTCATTGCATGAGAAGGGGGCTGAAGAAATGGATATAAATGAGACCATTTTTAAAAATAATTTTATCCTACCTAAGAAGGCTAACAATACAGCATTAACAAAATCACAATGTTTATTTGTACGCATTAATGGATGTGGCTAGAAATTATTGCTTAGCAATAATACTCGTGTTGTTCAGTTCTGAAACACTACTGTAACTATTTATCTGTTGCTTCAAAAACTCAAAAAGAGAAGTATGTTTTCTTGAAAATCAGTGCTAGATACTGTTGTTATATGCAATGAATATATACTACCAAGATAGGCAATGTAATGAGCACTAATAAATTTTCATATGCTATAGCTGATATTGTTACTTATGAAAATTAGTTTCCAAAATGGTGAAATGTATGCTTTCCAAATTCAGAAAAAACTTTGGTGGGCAAGTTAAGCCAAGGCCAAACCACACAAGAGAGTTTTGTGGACCAGAGCAGTGGTCCCCAACATTTTTTGTACCAGGGACCGGTTTCACGATTATTCATTCTTCCACGGACTGGTACATGAGTAACGCGAGACTCCACCGCCATCGGGACGGCTCTTCGAAGCCGCCCCCCCTCCTTCAGCACCCAAATGCCGCTTTCCAACCAAAAACCTGGAAGCAACTGAAAACCCGGAAGCATCGTCAAAACAAGATGGCGGTGCCCAAGCTTTGCGGCCCGGTACAAAATGATCCACGGACCGGTACCGGTCCAGGGACCGGTGGTTGGGGACCCCTGGACCAGAGCACAAATGAATACAAATCTGTATGTGAATGACCTACTTCTGGCTAGCAACAACTGGTAATAATAAAAATAAAAAGACAGATTGTTTATCATGAGACCTTTGCTCTAAGTCTTTTTTAGCTTGAGAGTGTCTTTGTCAAATTTTCCAGGTGGCTGGTCATGGGTTTTGACAGACCAGATTTGGAAAGACAGAGTGGGAATAGAAGTTACTTTTGTTGTGGAGAACAACATTTCATATAATTGATTCCCCCCCCCCCCCNTCCCCCCCCCCCCAATCCCCTTATAAGAAACTCTTCAGAGTTTGTGTACAAACAAAAAAAAAGAAACAAAATCCACCTTATACTTTCTATTCTCCTGGTACATAGGGTAGTATGCTAAGTCCTGATGGCATTTATGCTAAACGGAGGAACCTCATTCAGAAGTGTTGTGCTATAGTTAATATGGCTTTTCTTGGATTACATATCTTCACTTTTAGGCTCTTCAGACTTTGAGCAAAGGTAATAATTAGTGAGAGACCACAGAAAAACATAGGCGCATGTTGCCTTTCTAGAGATTAATACAAAACCCAAAATATATTTCATAAATAAACTACATATGTAGTTTATAAGTAGATATATTTTATGTATAGATATATTTTATAAATAATTACAAATAAACGCTTTTCTGTAGGTGTACAACTGTTAGTTGCACATTTCTTTTTTTTTTTCTGAAACTTTGTTTCTCTCAACTAAACAGGTATTCATTTACAGTGGTAACTGTGGTAGAGAGCTGGCAAGAATATTACTTATACCAGGAAAGCTGTTGTTCATGTCTCCTGTTAAATATTCTCATTTCAGCATGGTGTTTGACTGTGCTGGTTGAATATAATGATAATCCAACATGAATTAAAGCATCAAGTTAACAGACATCAAGTTAGTGTCTAAACACCAATTTCTATAAACAGCCTTTCTCAATTTAGGAATGTTCTTTTGGAATTCTGGAAATTTTGATCACAACATACAGAGATTAAATCTAGTTGCGGGAGCCCATATTATATATCACTACTGTGATATATGAAGTTAGCTGTTCTGTTGGCAGCACATCTAACTGCTGAAAAAAAGCTGATTTCCTTAGGCAGTGATTATTAATCCCAAATAACAAATATGTGAGGAATTTGATATGTTTGCTGTGACATGTATTCTGTTTATACCTTGTGATGATGTTGTTCAGAGACTGCCACAGAAGTGAGCCAACTCTCTTCGGGCAATCTGGGAAGGTAAATTGAGTGTTGCTGAGGTCTGTCTTTATTAAATACATGCATGTGGCCTGGTCACCAGGTTTTTGAACCATTATATATATATTTTTGAAGCTTACATTATAGAATTTCTTCCAAAATAAATATTATATATGAGATTTTATCTCTCTATTTTTATATATTGCAATTTATATAATTTATACATATATATATTTGCTTCTGAAGGAGCTCTAAAGTATAAAATGAAGGTTAGAAAAGTGAATTTAAGCAAGGTTTAAGGATGAGCTGACTTTTCATGCTATAGGTACATTTACTCATGCTGGTATTCATAAATATTGAATACAGATGGATGGTCATGCATTAAAGGGGAAAGGTTACCTGAAAATGCACACAAATACGTAGGATAATTTTACATGTAGAAGCCATTTCTAGGATAGATGAATCCTTTCACCTTTCTCTCAAGGGAAATTAAAATGTTTTAATTTATTTTGCCAAGTACTTTTGAAGATTTTTTTCCCTGTTAGGAAGTCACTAGTTCTTTGCTCTAGATTTATCTAGACAGATGCACATTCTGTCTGGTAGACACCCAATGTGTTATATCCCTTGCTAATTCAGCATTAAAAAGAACCATGATGGATTAAACTATTGTTAGTTTTGCTTAAATTTTAGTTTTTGTAAGTATTAAATTTTGAGGGCACCTGTTTCTTATTCCTAGTTATTTGTTCATAGAACATTTCTTTTAAAATGCTCTAGCATTTAAACAGTTGTTTAAATGGATGATTTCCTGCATTTGGAGGGTTTTCATTTCATCCTCTACAATATTATGAAGTCTTGATTGACATTATTGTCCATAAGCATTTATTGCCCTCTTACAGAGTTCTGCCAGTCCCATTTACTAGAGAGCTAACCTCAGTGAAGAAGATAGAACATCAGCTATAGCATATGTGAATTGTCTCAGGATGCAGCAGATTGAGCACACAGTCTCTTTAAATAGAGAAAGCAATGAACAACATACGGTATTACTTCACTGCCTTCCTTACTTCTGCACGGAACAATGTGGCATTGCTTTTTCATATTATGAATCACTTCCTTTACTAAGATTTTAGAGCGAAGGACTGAAACGATTTATGATTCATCATGGACAATAAATTAATAAATTAATTTCTGAATAAATTGGTCTTGGAGTCTAATGTTGAGGGAAGTCACAGGAATATAACTTGGCAACCACTTATGCTGTTATTTGGATTCTTTAGTGCTTGTAAATGTCAAGGAAGTCAGCAAGGTGTATAAAGAAATTTGGACTGCCTTCCTACTCAATACTTGGTCTGCCTAAATGCTTAATTTGGCCAAGATGAGACTGGCCCTTTGAGGAAGGAGACATTCTATTCTCCTTGCAGATGGATTACATTTACCCAAAAGATTTATGAGATTATAGATCAGCTTCAAATATTCCATTTACTGGAAAGATCAATGAGAAGGCAGTGACCTTGCAACTTCAGACCCAATTGAATGATATTGATTGTCTGATTGCCAACTGAAAAGGGCAGTTCGAATATGTTACTGTCACTTGTTTTATTGTATGGGTGAACGGGAGGACAGTCCTGCTAGTTCATTCTGGTGGCTTTCAGTATACAGTATCAATATGAAATCGCTAGGAATTTCAGAGTTTTGCAAAATTCTGAAAGTTGGTGAAATTCAACTCAACTATGGTCTATTCCAGGAAGCAATCAGTATACAACAACCATAATCTGATCCATAACTTTAGCAATTTCTTCATCTTCTAATGTTTCGTCTTCAGGAATTTCTGAGTCAGGGATCGTGCTTGATCGCCACCTGAGTATGTGTTCGTGACCAGATTCAAAAATTTTAGGAATGTTTTTGGTTGGAACCCAATTTGGTGGTGATCAGAAATGTTCATGACCAGAGATTCTACTCTACTAGTATTTTGTCTAAGTTTAGTAATGAGCCAGATGGGAAGAACAAAGTAGTATTACATATGGACAAGATGGAGATATTGTCGATAAATTGAGGTTTTCCCTGTTTTTGGGTGGGGTTTGTGAGTACATGGCTTCAGAAAGAGCAGTTCCATCATCTGGAGGTTCTTCATCCTCCGCTGTCACAGATTCCCAGGTCAGGTTCAAAGTAAGGAACATATTTGCACCAGTTAATACCCTAAACCCAAGCTTTCCTAGGCTTGTTGGACTTGTTGGCAATTATCCATATCCTGGCTATGTTATGCATTAACTATTGCAACATATACTACATATTGCCTTACTGTCTAGAAACATTAATAAGTAAAAGATGCAGCAGTTATGCTACTAACAGTACAAGGTACCAATTTTACCTGAAGCTTGTATTCCGTTTGGTTTCAGACTGTACCTTGACAAATAGCATAACGAAACAAACAAATCTACATTCCTTAGCTGCAAGTTGCATTATTTAAGATGTTGTTATTTCTTTAAGTTGGTATACCACCAATTATTAGAAGTTTACAATAAATAAACACTTTTAAATCAAGACAATAACAGTTAAACTAACAAAACATCAAAGCAAGTAAAAACCAACAGTTAACACTATAAGATTCTTTGACTCTGCAGGGAGGGCATTTCAGAGATTTGGTTATGGCAAGAGTAAAAGCTTGATCCAGAGTCGCCACCAGATGTGTCAGCTGCAACATTTGCAGATCTTCTCAGTACAGTGTGTATAGAAAGAGATGCTATTTCAAGTAGTCTTAATCTAAGCCATACTGGGTGTTAATTGCAATAAGCAAGACTTTGTATTCTGCTCAGAAAATAATTGGCAGCTAGTTCTGTTCTTTATGCCAAAGTAAAGTACTGCATGGGCTTTTCTTATTTCTAGGAATAATCGGGTTGCTGAGTTTTATATCAATTGAAATTTCCACATGCTAAACACAAGCAGTCCTATTTACAGCAGGGTACTAGAGTCAAATCTAAAATTTAAACAACAAACTGACTAGCCTAGAGATTGCCTTTCCCATTGTGAACTTTCCTGGCTTTAGGTTCTCCAGACAGGTTACTTAGAAGATATCCCAATTGTTAGACAACCTTATTTTTTGAATAAACTACTATTTATAGTATGAAGGACTATATTCTTGGCTTTTCTTATATTGCTCCTGGATTATGGAATGTGCTCCATGGAAGTTGCATCTTTGACTCCAGGCTTTTAATTATAGATTAATGTTTGTACTTTAATTTATATTTTACTGTTTCAATATATTGTTACTGGTAATTGTCTTTGTTCATTAGAATAGAAAAATAGGATATGTAGTACACTGAATATGGAGTTAAAAATGAAAATCATCTACACATAAATCACAAGGTACTTCACCCAAGATGGTGTCTCTACTTAAATAAGCAAATATTAGTTGACCAGCAAGGAAATCTACCAAAAGAGAAATGCTTTTAAAAATCAATTGATCGATTGATTAGATTGTGATTAACTAATTTGAATACCACCGAAAATTAATTATGAAGCATGGCAGTGATCTGAATTAGGAATAGATATACAGATGGCACAAGCTTGCTAAGGGAGCATTAAGAGCATTTTCATTAAGGAAAATGGTAATATTCTCATAGTACTATTTTCATTTTTTTTGAGTTTCACCACATGTGAATATGGTAAATCCATTGCATGTAAAGATAAGCTACTTCTTTTAAGGCTTATAGATTCTGAAAACTGAAGTTACAGCTTCTGGTAAAAATAACTCCATTATTGTGGCCACTATTGACAGCCATCAATTTGTGTTCAGAAGATAATACATTAAATATTTATTATGGAGAAATAAAGCTGCTTTTAACAAACAGTAGAGGGATGGGAGGGAAAAACATCTTAGTGTTTAGTGCTTTTTTTCAGCACAGATAGCTCGATGTTTTCTAGAAAGTGCATGGGGTTACTTTGACTTTTATCTATTTGAAAACAGACCAATAAAATGGTTTTAAGAAGAAGCTAATACTGTATCATAAGATGGGATTTATGTAATACATGCATTAAACGTGAAGTATTTGTTATCTCTGATATGAAAGAGTGCATTGCTCACTGGGTGTGATTGTGATAGTGCAGAACTATTACAGGTACACTACCAAGCAGATTTGTAACAGGTCAAATTTTTAGCACAAGGAATACATAGAAAAGAATCAAACTGTGACTAAGGGCAGTTTTATATTGAAGTCCAAACTAAATGTTAGAGCATTTCATTTAATTAGAAGGCCTAGTGAGAGGAGTACTCTGTAATTCAAAATTTAGGTTAAAAATTCAAAATTATGTTCCCACATTATGATAGAAGCCATAATATAATTAATTCAGTTTTAGCTTTATTATATACATATACATTTTTTCTGAGAACTCAAGGTGGGTGTCTTTAGGGTCTCTCCACAATATTATTGTTCAGCGATTGGTTGGGCTACAAGAATATAATTGGTGCAGAATTACATAATGAGCTCTGTGGTCAACTGGTATCTTGAATTTAGGATACAAGTCTAACAATTATTACAATTATGATTTTCAGAGTGTTAAGTGTCTTTATATTCAACAAGCTATATGTAAACAAATCATGGCTTAACATGATTAATTAATTTTAACCATTAAGCATCACAATTACTCAAACAAATGTGCTGTTAACAGAGCCATTGAGCTGGATAGCATTTATCATCTTGGTCAGGTGCCTCACCCCAAATCCCAAAGCAGATGAAAAAGACCAATCAAAATTGAGACAAAAGCATCTCCAAGAATCAATTGATCAACACCTCATATGAAATAACCATTCACCAACCGACTCCTCTAAGATCATATCTGATGCAGACTACAAATGCTACAAGACAAACACCATCCCCCACCCCCCTGCCCTTTCTAAGGAAGCCTTACGGGGAAATGGAGTGAAACATCTGCCAGAAGCCTGCTTAGTATGTCAATATTAATCCCCTAAAGTCTGGAGAATTTGACCACAAAGTATGCACAGTACAGCAGATCTGGACCATCTTTTGTTCCAAGAGTACATAATCTATTGTGTTAAATTGAGTTATGTTCAATTCATGGTTTTTACCAGATTTTTGAAGATGATCTTGAGAATCCCTTGGCTGAAATGAGAATATTGTAGTCATGAAAGAAAGCGACATTGCTATAATTAGTGGAAGAGTGGTTATTGTAGAAAAAAATAAGAACAAGCCTGGAATTTCATGAATTTCTATATACTTCTCTACAGAATTGTGAATTGCAAAATTGGAGCTGCCTAGAATCACTTTATTATGAGATTGGTGGCTATATAAATGCAAGAAATAAGTAAAATAAATAACTTACGCATGCTGTTGATCACTTATTTTTCAAAATTCAGGGATATACTGTTTCTCATACAGGAAATCCAGAATGCAATTTTTGGACAACTTGTTCAAAAACTCTCATGTTTCTGAAGTCTATGCTGAGCAAAGAAAATAAGAACAAATAGCTTTCAGAATGGAGACAAGTATGCGAGCAATAGACACATATGTTTCTTTGTTATACATTGAAACTAGGCTGTATTAGCTGGAGCTTGTAGTATTCTGAAATCAGTCTTTATACTTCTGTATTTGATGTTAAATGTCAAAATTTAAGATGATCCCATTTTTTATGATAGTATTTAACTAAACCTGCCTTATTCAAGCCAGGTGAGTGTTCGGTCCTGATCACACTGTTGAGTATCTGGTGGTAAACATCGTTCAAATAGAAGACATAGCAAATGCTTCAGAAAATTATTGAGCATTGGTTTTTTCATAATATGATTTAAGATTTCTCTCCTCTTTTCTTCCATTACTCTTTTTTTCCATAGAATAATCATTATATGGGTTTTCACTTAACACCTATAAATTCTGCATATAGCCATTTGGAGTTGTCTAGTAGGCTCCAAATATATTTTTCCTTCCTGATTCTTTTTTCATTATTAATGAAACATTAATGTCCATGGTTCTGATTGTCATAAATAAAAAGCAGTAAGTGAATGCTGCTGTTTTTTTGATTAAAGGTCAGATTCTCCTAATCGCTAGGATTTTCTGGGTTGGTAACTGAATAGACAGATTTGCTTCTCATTACATCCTTTATTGGGCAAGTATCCTACCTTGACATGTGTCATTTTTTTCTTTCAGAGAAAGGCCATTGAAGAAAATATGGTGACTAGCACAATGCATTTTGATAAGTAGCATTAAAGAGGTTTTCATCTGGAACATTTCTTGTCATAAAACAAGCTAAAAGCCAATGGCAATCCTGAGCAACAGAAGCAATATTTGGGAGCTGTAGGCATCTCTGCTATAACTTTCTTAAAGCTTGTTTTTTCCCTCAAATATAACTTATAGCTTAATAACATTTTTAATGTTTTATTTGATTTGTTTGATTTAAGCAATGGAATTCACATACTGTTGGCATCTGTTCCCTGACAAGTTAATCCTAATGCTTTTGAAGGAAATTAAATATAATTCATGTTCATTTGTTACAGTCGTTTCTAATACCTTTGTTTTAGAAGTACATTAATCATCTGGAATATTTTTGGCAGGAGTTTGACTTTATGAAAAAATAGAAAAAGAATTCAGATAGGAATATGGTAAAGAGAATATATCACTACTCTTTAAAAACAAATTTTGGTTGCTCATGTATGCTCTATTTGCTGTATAGAGAAACAAGTCTTCATGAGATCAGTGCTTTCTAATTATTTTGAAATGTCTCCCCCCTGTAAACTCCATTTTTAGGATAGAGGTGTCTGAGGTTTGTTCCCTGAAAAATGCAAGTAGCTAATCCTAAATAAGTGTAACATTAAAAATAAACTAATGGGATTCATTCATGTTTTTATATAATAAGGGTCCTATAAAGATAATATACCGTATTATCATATAAACAATACTTATATATAAATAAGCATTGTTTATATGGCGAGACAGGATAACTGTTTTTAACACAGTATTGTAATAGTGAAAAGATATTATAGAGAAAAAAAGGAAAGAAAAACAAGCCACTGCAATAGGCAAAAAAACATCCTGATTATGCAACCTGCACACAGATTAGTAGGGGCCCTTTGTTGTAAAGCATTGCCTTAGGAAGAGAATCAGTTTACTGGCAGTGGTTGAAATTATGGACTGAGACTGGGAAAGTCAAATTAGGGAATCTCAATGGGCTATACTGGGCCTGAGAATATTTCTTAGCGTAGTCTATGAGACAATTGTGATGGTAGAAATATTATATATATTATTTGAAGTACTGGATGAAAGGAAGCAAAAAAATAAAAGCACAACTTATCACTCATACCAGTTGTGTACTTGATGTTTGCTTAGATAACATGCGCTGAAAGGTTGCAGGTTGCTGTTCAAGTTGTAAAATTGGTAGCCTATCAAAGCAATAATTAACTGGTAACTTTAATAGGGTTAATTAATGGGAAAAGGTCTATTAGGAGATATAATCTTCAAAACTAAACTCTACCTCCATATTGGGCACAGCATGCTTCTAAATTCAGGTGCAAGTGAACAGGTGCAGAAGAGTGACACATCTCTCTCTTTTCTTTACAAGTACCCCAGAGTTAGTGACTAGTGTGAGAAAATATTGGAGTAAACCTTGTGCAACAGAAGTTTTCTTATGTTCTTATTTAAGAGTTTATCAGGCATTTGTTCACCTATAAGACCAGTAGGATATTTACATTAACATTTGAAAAGCATGCATAATATATTGAAAAATAAGCATTTTGATATTCATTTTGTAGTACATTCTGTGCCTTAATATGTAGATGATGAGATAGTGCTCCATGATGGATCTGTCAAGTCCATAATGTCCTCATGAGTAAGAGCTGAGTGTTCTATCTCAGGCCATATATTCACAAACATGCAGAGGATTTTTACAAAGTTTACTAGGAGTTTTCAACCAAATAAGTGGCAAAGGAAAGATACATACAAACATGCGTGCACACACATACACAAGAAATCAAGTCCCCAAGAATCCAGTAAGCTTGCCTTGAGAAAGAGTCCAAATCCAAAACAGCAGGCACAAGAATCGTCAGGCAAAATCCAAATATTGCAGCAGAATCATCAGCCAATCTGTATCCAGAATCACAGTCACAAGATTTCAAGTCAAGACATCAGATAAATGGAATCTAGTCTAGGTTAACTAAGGGTTGCTGCCAATGGATGATAACTCTTTAAAACAATGTTTATTAAGAAGGAAAATATATTTGGATTGCAGAGTTTAGGAACCTGAAAAAACGTAGGATTTATACCAATCCAAGAATGCCTTCAACCCTAACACAATCTTCCAACAAATAAAATGCCTATATGCATGGACATTACCAAGTGGAATAACAGAGCTTAGAATAGAACAGAACAGAATAGAATAGCAAAGTTGGAAGGGACCTTGGAGGTCTTCTAGTTCATCCCCCTGCTTAGGTAGGAAACACTACCCCACTTCAGACATGGTTATCCAATCTCTTAAAGAAAAGTGTTGGAGCATTTACAATTCTGGAGGCAAGTTGTTTCACTGATGAATTGTTCTAACTGTCAGGAAATTTCTCCTTAGTTGCTTCTCTCCTTGATTAGTTTCTATCATCGCTTCTTGTCCTGTTCTGCAAGCTGAAAAATGATCACAAATATTTAAAAAAAACCACAAAAGCAAACAGAAAACCATAGTCCAATCTAATCTATTAATTTTGGAGTTGTGAATTCACTTTCCGTTCCAGACAAAATTAAATTTTCAGGCGTGCTTTTGTTCTAGCCTTTGGCAATATTCTGTGATTACATGTTCTTGGTGCATAGTGTAGCCTTCAGTGTATTTAAGTGGCTACTATTTTAGAATTTGGCAGTCAACTTGGAAAATCCCCATGTGGATAATTTTCTCAAGAGTGAATTAATTTATCCTGTAAGATGACCATTTCTTATTTTCCTTGCTGGTAAGCATAACAATATCCTTCTTATTGAAAGTTGTTGCCAAAGAAGAAAGATATTTTTTCCATAAATAAATCAGGATTCGTTCAGAATGTAGCAACAGAAGTAATAGAAGCAAATAGAAGCTTTCTTTGTGGAAGAATATTTTAAATTCAGGGGAATTTTTATAATTACTATGGGACTTTGTAAAGAGGAGGCTCTTCGTGAAAGAGAAGGAGTTGCTAAATCCAAGGCTAAAAGGAAGGGGAATAAAATTGTAATTCACAATTTGCATGCTGTCAAGTGGACAGCAGGCACTAATAGAATAAAATTTTCTTAATGAGCCATACTTTACATCATTTGCTTTTTCCAATACCTAGTGGGCTTTCAGTAAATTTTCATTCCTGGCTATAAGAAGACATTTTTTCCTGTTATCAGCAGCTTTACTACTTGTGTTTTGTTGAAAGGAATGCAAAAATACTTAATTAAAAGAATGATCTGCTTTTAACATTTTGTTACTTCTGTGTTTGTTTATGTGCATGCACATAGATTGATAATGATTTGAGGACTACCTGTAATGGTCATCTCTCACATTTGCCTTTCTAGTTCTTCCTGAAATATATTGAAGTATTTTGTAAACCTGATTTTAAGGAAAGTTACCCAAATGCATTACGCATTTGCAAGGAAAAATTACTCCTGGATCAGATTGCCCATTTAAAATGAAAATATTTGTTTCATTTTTCATTCTGTTGTGGTTTCAAATATTGCTAGACACTGGGGGAGGAGTATTTTTTTAAAAGCAAAAAAAGTCATTTTTAGGAATTGTTTAGTAATTTTCCCTATTTTTTATTGTATAAGGTGAGCCACCAGAATTGTGAATTTTAAACATTTTTACCTTCCAAGGAAGAAGTTGTGTCAAGAATTTTATTCTTAGCTATAGAGAAATAAATAATTGTGGTGCTATATGTTTCATTAGACCATTTTATCCAATTTCTTGGCATATTATTAGTTCTTCATTTATATGAGATGGTTCTTCCTTCTTAATTTTGACTGCAGGAAAGTTTCAACTAAAAAATTTCATGCCTGTTTTTCATTTGAAATTGCCCATCTGTTAGACACAGAGTGTCTAAGTCCCAGTAGCCAAATCCATTAGCTGGATTCATCCCCTGTGCCAATATGACCTGTATACGTCACAAGCAATGTGAATAAACTAGTTTGTACCTAAGTATGATATATTCTGCTCACAGTTTAAATACTTTTCTGTTTCCTCTTAAAATAGGGTTCCATTAATCCAAACTGATCCTAGTCTCCTAAATCAGTTGCTGTAAAGCCTTGATAAGAATGTGCCATATTAATTGTTCCCTTAGGTGTATGGTATGATGAGAAACATGTATCTTAAAAATGATACTGCAAAGACTATCAGCTACAGGTAGATACTTCTAGAGATTAACAACAGTTGTTCAGAACCTCAAAGAGGGCAGAGAGAAAACTGGTATCTTTTTTTGGTGCAGTTGATCTGCAACTGCTGCTTTTTTTTGTAAATTCACCCATGGATGAAATTGCAGAAGGGTAGAGGACATGTCCCTTAAGCCCATGTCACAGTGAACCAATGGATGCAAAGAGGATGTAAAACGG
>BHFT01048994.1:0-37956 GCA_004320025.1 Laticauda laticaudata
TAGTCCAACCCCCGCCCAAGCGGGAGACCCTATACCATTTCTGATAAATGGCAGTCCAATCTCTTCTTGAAAGTCTCGAGTGATGAAGCTCCTACAACTTCCGAGTACAACTTGTTCCATTGACTGATTGTTCTCACTGTCATAAAATTTCTCATTATCAGGTTAAACATGCTACCTATATTCCAGAATCTGATTTAATAACCATCAAGCCAAATTGGCACTAGATAAAAGCCAAAGGAATTCACCGTGTGTGTATGTGTGTTTGGATTTAGGTTTCTAATGGAAGCATAGCAATTCTAAACTGATAACACATTTCGCCTCTCCCTTGGGCTGAGCCTGGTCATCTCCTACAATGGGTCTAAGGCTGAACGAAATACAGATAATCCTTGATGAACTACCACAATTGAGACCAAAATGTCTGCTGCTAAGCAAGACAGCTGTTAAATGAGTTTTGCCATATTTTACAACCTTTCTTGCAGCAATTATTAAGCGAATCACTGCAATTGTCAAGCTAGTAAAATGGCCGTTAAGTGAACCTGGCTTCCCCTTTGACTTTGTTTGTCAGAAGGTTGTGAAAAGTGACCACATGACCCCAGGATATTGCAACCATCATAAATATAGAATAGAATAGAATTCTTTATTGGCCAAGTGTGATTGAACACACAAGGAATTTGTCTTGGTGCAAATGCTCTCACTATACATAAAAGAAAAGATACATTCATCAAGAATCATCAGGTACAACATTTAATGATAGTCATAGGGTACAATAAGCAATCAAATCAAACAGTCCATATAAATCGTAAAGATACAAGTGACAAAGTTACAGTCATACAGACACAAGTGGGAGGGGGTGGGTGATAAGGAGTGATGGGAAGATTAACGGTAATAGTAGTGCAGACTTTGTAAATGGTTGGACAGTGTTGAGGGAATTATTTGTTTAGCAGAGTGATGGTGTTTGGGGAAAAAATGTCCTTGCGTCTAGTTGTTCTGGTGTGCGTTGTTTTAAGGGTAGGAGTTGAGATAGTTTATGTCCGGGATGTGAGGGATCTGTAATTATTTTCACAGGCCTCTTTCTGACTCGTGCAGTATGCATGTCCTCGATTGAAGGCAGGTGAGTAGCAATTGTTTTTTCTGCAGTCCTAATTATCCTCTGAAGCCTGTCTCTGTCCTGTTGGGTTGCAGAACCGAACCAGACAGTTATAGAGGTGCAGATGACAGACTCAATATGAGCCATTTGTCAAGCATCCAAATTTTGATCATGCGACCACAGGGATGCTGCGTTAATCGTAAGTGTGAAAACCAGCCATTCGTCACTTTTTCAGTGTCCTTGTCACTGTCACTAAATTGGAGTGGTGCGGTGGCCTAGAGGTGGAGTTCTCACCTCACAATCAGGAGGCTGAGAGTTCAGTCCTAGGTAGAGGCAGATACTTCTCTCTCTGAGCACACTGAGAATATATTTGCTGAACAAAACTCCGCATTGGCAACAGGAAGGGCATCTGGCCATTAAACTCTCTGCTAGCTCCATTCAGTTACCCAGACTCTGCCCTGCAGGGGATTATAGGGTCATTAAATGAAGATGATGATTGTCAGTCATTAAATGAACAGTTGTAAGTTGAGGACTCCCTGTATTCAGGGCACATTTTCATACCACCTTCCTTCCCCTTCCCTTTTAAACCTTTTTAATGATTTTCCAAGGCTGGGGGAGGCGACAGGCTTAAAACACAGCCGTTTTCAGCCAAAAGTCTTCCAAGTTTTAGCTTTGTCAGCCTCCCCTGTTCCTTCAGTGTAGCTATGACACAGCTTCTAAGACTCCCAACCACTCTGTTCCCTGATCAAAGACTCCATCCTGCTTTGAAAGAGAGCTTTGTCTGAAGCTGAGCAGAATGCTGATGACAAATCGCCTCCGCCGTGCAATTCCCTCATGACAGCAGCACTTTGACCCAGGACGTCACCTGCTTCTATTTTAAACTTTGGTTGGTTATTTTGGTAATAAGCTTCAATTGGAAATTCAAGACATCACCTGTATACAGGTAGTCCTTGACTTACAATCACAATTGAGCCCAACATTTCTGTTGTTGTTATTCAATCATGGTTACCTGAACAGGCAGCATCTTTCCAAATTACAGACTTAGTTCCTGGAGATGCTAAGTGCTGAACCTGCAACCTTTTGCATGTAAGGAAATTCTATCCCTGAACTACGTCCTGCCCAGGCTGAGGCTGGGTCAGAAATTTGGTTCATGTGTTTCAACTCCCAGGTCTGCTCTTTTATTCTTATTTATTTGATTTGTAAATTGCTTGCAAGATAATAGGTATAAGAATAAACATGAGTAATAATACAGGAAATAGGTATGAATAAATGGGGATAATAGGACAAGGATGATTGGCACGATTGTGCACTTATGCATGCCCCTTACAGGCCTCTTAGGAATGGGGTGGTCAATAGTGGATAGTTTGAGGTTAAAGGAGTGGGGGTTNGAGTTTGTATCTGTTGTGTGCTCTTGTATTGTTGCGGTTGAAGCTGAAGTAGTCATTGACTGGTAGGACATTGTAGCTGTAGATACTTTTGTGTATTATGCTTAAGTCCAACTGTAGGCAGCATAGTTCAAGGTTGTCCAAGCCCAAAATTTCAAGCCTGGTAATGTAAGGTATGCTGTTGTGAGCAGAGGAGTGTAGTAACTCTTCTCGTGAAATACTTTTGGACCCGCTCAATTGTATTAATGTCTGATACACAGTGAGGATACCAGACAGATAAGTTGTATTTGAGTATTGGTCTAGCAAATGTTTTGTATGCCCTAGTTAGTAATTCTATAGTTCCAGAGAAGCTTCATAAGATTAGATTTACAATTAGATTCTTCACTCCAACTGAGGCCAAGGCAGAATAAAAGAGTTGGAAGGGATTTTGGAGGTCTTCTAGTCCAACCCGCTGTTCAAGGCAGGAAAATCCTATACCATTTCAGACAAATGCTTGTCCAATCTCTTCTTAAAAACTTCCAGGGTTGGATCATTCACAACTTCTGGAGGCAAGTTGTTCCACTGGTTAATTGTTCTCAATGTCAAGAAATTTCTCCTTAGTTTTAGTGGCAGCTGAAGTTCTAGTGGTTGCTTCTTTTTTGATTAGTTTCCACCCATTGCTTCTTATCTTGTCTTCAGATGCTTTGGAGAATAGCTTGACCCCCTCTTCTCTGTGGCAGCCCCTCAAATATTGGAACACTGCTATTATGTCACCTCTGGTCCTTCTCTGCACTAGACTAGACATGCCCAATTCCTGCATCCCACCATATTTCTACAATACAGCTAATCTGGCTGGCTCCAGTCAACTGATTTACCTCCATGCATTGTCAGCACATGGGATGAAATGACTGATCGGCCATGCATCAGCCATTTCTCTCAATCCACTTGGAAGCTTTTCCCAGAACCTCTTAAGGCAAAGGAGAGCCAGGCCACGCAAGGCTGCTGAAGGAAAATGGAAGGCCTGACTCTGCATCTTCCCAAGTCACTGCCCTCCTTGTTAATCATGCCACTTATGCTTGCGCTGTGTAAAAGGGATAGAGGATTTTGTTTTCTTCCCCTGACCAATTTCACTTTTCAAGAACTAAAGAGCTGTTTCTGCCCCGAAAGCATTCTTGTAATATGTGGAGACTGAAACGACAGCTAAAGAGCTGCTTCTGTCTTACCCTCATTGCCGTTTATGTCCTCTCCCTCCAAACTGGGAATTTGCTACCATGTCTGTCAGGACTGGTAAAAGAAGGGAGAAAGGGGGGTTTGGGGCCTAGGGAGTCAGCTCTGATTGTTACTCAACCTTAATAAGGGACCAAAGGAGACAGCATGCCCCAAACAGGTTCAGGCGACCAACTGAGTAAGACAGGCCTTTGTATCCTGTCTTAATACAAGGTGCCAATAGATGGGCCACATAGACATGGCTTAGATCAGAAGCAGCGGGAAAATACCACATTAAAAGAGCCAGTTTGTTCCAGTGCAAGGATCTTCAAACTTGGCAAGTTTAAGACTTGTGGACTTCAACTCCCAGAATTCCTGAGCTAACATGATTGGAGAGAGGAATTCTGGGAGTTGATGTCCACAAGTCTTTAAAGCATGTTCAAGTTTGAAAACCCCCTGTTCTAGTGGCTTACCAGGCTAAAAACTGGGAGACTGTGAGTCTGAGTGCTGCATTAGACCATTAAGTCCTGTTCTGGGTAACTTTGGCCCAATCATCAAAAAATGGTGGAGGTTCTAGTTGCTGTTTTTAGGTGTAAAAGCCTTTTGGTGACCTTTAGGTAGTCTGAGTTCTTCATCCCAACTTAAGCAACAAAAAAGCCGCTAGCGTGACTTGGACCAATATCACCAGAAGACTTGAGTTCTAGGTTCTGATTTTAGGCTTGAAAGCTAGTGGGTGTGTTCTATATGCAAAGTGGTTTAATCCTAGGTGACTTGTTCTGATTTGTTCAAAAATGTAAGAAGTGGAGTTGGTCTCACTAGGAACCAATCCAAAGAGCTGCTGAAAGGCGGCAAAATTTAAAGGAAATGCCAGAGGCTGGAAAGCAAGCAGGCCGGCCTGTATACAAAGGCTGGTTGCGGCTACAAGCAAACTGTTCCTATTCTGACTAACTGTTCGAATAAAACCTTTTTTGTTAGGAACCCTGTCATACCTACGTGTGTTTTCGAACAAAACACTGCGACGAGGATGGGATCGTCCTGAACGCGAAACCCTGCACGCGTATGATGGAACACAGACGCCAGCAGAGATGTCTGGAAGTCAACCGCACGCCCGCCACCTTGTCAACACCCGAACGATGGAGATTGGGAGTCATACACAGATCGCTTCCAGATGTATCTGGAAAGCAATGGAATAGATGACATCTCGGAACAACGCAATAGCGAGCTGTATTCCTCACCCATGTGGACAACGGTTTTTTTTAAAATGGCCAAGGCCCTTGCGAAGCCCCGAGAGTTTAGCAACTAAACGTGGCCAGAACTAAAAGAATCCTCAAAGCACACTTACGCTCTGCATTCGTGTCAAACTTTAACAAAGCCGGCTGACTCCTACCGCAGAGACCAGCGAGATGGGGAGGACCGTTCAGCCGATTTCGTGGCTGCTCTACGGCAAATATGGGGTGAGTGCGATTTTTCTCAACATCGACGAAAGCGATGAGAGAAGATCGCGTGCTATTAAGGGCTCCAGAGACATTTTACAGCACAAAGTAAGCTGATTAAACAAGCAATATCACTGTGACCGAAGCAATCGCGGAAGCCAGTTGAGGCCGCCGAAGCCCGCAAAGGAAACGGCCATCGGTCAAATAAAAAAAATGAACAAAAATGGCGAGAAGAAACCCCAACTAGAGAAAGGAAAGCAGACTACCACCACCACCCACTTTCGAAGAGTCGATGAAGGAAGGGAAACCGACATCAGCGAGGAAGACGCGAAGGTCCACCGTACTTGCTCGCAAATAAAAAAAGAGCCTGCGGGGGGGAAAAAAAAAAAAGGAATTGCGGGAATGCGCTGGCTGCGATGGAAACCTGCCCGAGCCGATGCCAGATTTCTCGCATGCTATCTGCAGGTACTGTTAAAAAACGCGGACACATCGACAGAAAAGTCTGCAGACTAAAAAGAATTATAGCCCACGAGGACGCAGAATTCCCAGCCGACGAGCCCGAGCCTAAACGGCGGGAGAAGAACTAGTTGGCAAACAAGAGAAACGAAGCCAATACACCATCCAAACCGTCACTATAGAAAGCGCCCAGACGGAAAGCGGGCAAGTAAGTTAAAGTGACTAGCTAACCATCGAAGGGAAGCCCTGTAGATGGAGGGTGGACTCCGGGTCTTTTCCTTTCGATGGTTTTCTTGGGGATTACTTATAAAAAAGCTTGATCCAGAATCAATCCAGACAATTACAAAAAAACCTTTGATTAAAGGAACTATTCAGAGGAAAACCAGATCCCGTAATTGGCATGGGACAATTTTTAGTCACTTATAAAGGCACACGTCAAAAGACTGCGCTTAACCATCGATCGACCGGGACAGAACCGAGGCCTCCTGGGATCGAATGGTTCGCACCCTTGGGCATCGGGATGTGACCGGTTCGACCGAGTAACTACCACCAATTGGGAAGATGACCTCACATCCGCGAATTCCAAAGAAGTTTTCGACGAGCTTCGCTGGGCAAGTATCGGGGAACCCTATTCTCTTTTAGCCTAGATCCCCAGATAGCCCCAAGAAGATCTAAAGGCAGACGAGTTCCCTTTTGCACTAAGGCTAGATAGAGGAACAACATCGAACAAAACTAGTATACGCCCAGGGGTGTTAGAACCAGTGGGACCATGCCAAAATGGGAAAACACCTATTTGTTTACACCCATTAAACTGACGGGTCCATTAGAATCTGTGGTGGACTATAAGGCGACCCTGAACCATGCCTTACAACCAAGCGCATTACCAGTGCCAGTAGTCTCAACTTATGCTCCCACTCCTCTGGGCCAAAGGAAAAATTTGTTGCTAAACTAGACTTTGGCACAAGCTATCAGCAACTTCCAGTGGACCCAGAACGGCAGAAGCGCAAACCATAGTCACCAACAAGGGGCATTCAAATTTGCACCCGACTCCATTTGGAGTAAGTGTGGGCAGACCGGGCGCTTTTCAGAGAGTGCTGAATGGAACGCCTCCTTAATGGTTATACAAGGGTAGGTTCCCCTATATTTGACGACGTCTTAATCTCGGCTAGAGACGAGACTCAACTAAAAAAAAAGACTCACAGAAGTACTTACCAATTATAGGGAATCTGGCCTTAAAGTAAAAAAAGGAAAAAATGCTGCCCTAATTGAAAAAAAAGCGTTTGAATTCTTGGGCTACTCAATAGACGGTGAGGGCATCCACCCCAGATAAGAAAGTCAAGCGCAATACAAGAAGCACCTGAACGCGAGTAACAAGACAGAACTACAAGCCTTTTTTTAGGACTTATTAATTTCTATCATGTATTTTTCTGCCAAACTAAGGCCATCTATAGCTGAACCGTATTACACCGTTTTTAGATAAAAAGGCAAATGAACTTGGGGTAGGCAAAGAAAGGAAGGGCTTTCCAGAATATTTAAAAAGTTGCTAACATCACAAACGTTCTCATCCAATTTAGCAACACACTGCTTAAGAGTGACTGCCGACGCTTCACCATTTGGAGTAGGGCCGTCCTATAGCCACCAACTCTCCTTGACTGGCAGAGAAGCACCCGTCGCATACTATTCTTAGGAACTCTTTCAAAGACTGAACGAAATTACAGTCAACTGGACAGGAAGCCCTAGCAATTGTCGCTGGAGTAAAACGCTTTCCATGAATATCTGTACGGGCGGGCTTTTCAAATTGTAACGGACCACAAACCATTGTTGGGAATTTTGGCTCTGGGAAACAAGCCGACGCCTAACATACTGTCACCAAGAATGTCTAGATGGTCAGAGTTCCTGGCAGCATTATTCCTATACTCTGACGCATCGACCAGGGAAACAAATTCCCATGCGGACGCTTTGGAGAGCACCCCTACCAACTTCTGAGGAAGACCCCGGCACCAGCGATGACATCGTTGCAAATAGAGACTTGTCCCGATCTACCCATCTCCGCCTATTGATTCGCAAAGCCACCGCTAAGGAGACTCATTGACTTGCCCGTATTCTTGGCTCGGTAGTTTAAAAAGGCTGGCAGGAGACGAAACAAAAAACTGAAACTTTTTAAACCGTTCCGAGTCCAGACAGACTGAACTATCTATCCTAAAAGGGGTGTTTGCTGTGGGGAGATTCGGGTGGTCATCCAGCCAAGTTTTGCAGCCCAGAGTACTAGGGAGGTTTGCACGAGGGTCACCCTGGGGATGGTTAAAATGAAAAAGCCTGGCCAGGAGTATGTACTGTGGTGGCCGGCATGATAAAGACATAGTAAGTATTGTGTGAACTCTTGTCATAAATGCCAGAAAATCAGACCGTATCTCCCCCACAATTCACCCATTAGGGACTGGGAAACCCCTAGGGACCATGAGTCTAGAATCCATATAGACTTCGCGGGTCCAACAAGGGGCATTACCTTTCTGATTGTCGTTGATGCCTACTCAAAATTGCGCTTGAGAGTAAAACTCATTGCCATCAACGACACAGAAACGCTAAGTAAAAAAATTAGACGAAACTTTTCGCCACCCACGGCATACAGGACGTTCTGTCTCGGACAATGGACCACAACTAACAAGCTTGCCATATCGAGCAATACCTAGCCTCCCTAAGGTATTCAGGCATGCCCTAACCCGCCGGCCCATCCGGCATGCAAACAGGCAGAGTGCCGAGTGAGAATGGTTCGATTTTACAAAGGAAGGCGCTAAGACAGAATGGACATAGGCGATGTCCAACAAAAAGTAAACCGTATTAACTAACACTCAGCATATAACACCCGAGTACAGTCACTAAATAAGTCCCCAGCGGAAATTACTTTATGGACGAAAATTTTACGGCTCACACCTTGACAGATACACCAGATTTTAACCCGGAAAACCCCCCTGGTTCCTCCACAAAGTTTAGAACAATTCCAATTAGGCGACTTGGTATAACGCAAAAAATTTCACGGAGTGAAACCATTGTGGGTACCTGGACAATTACCCAACTTACAGGCCCAAAATCCTACCGCTTACGGTAGCGATGGCTGGAGTGAGGCGGCACATAGACCAAGCTTTGCGATCCCGAATAATTGAACGGCCAACAGGACACACAACCAATCGCCGACAATACCAAATAAACCTCAAACCAGGGAGGGGGGGTAACGGCAGAGAATTTAATAAAGAACCGTTTTAAAACTAAACAACAAACGTTATGACCAACAAAAAAGAGCCAAATAAAAAGATCCTGTGGGAAGAGACTTCGAAGAGCCCGTCGGAAGGCCAGCTCAGTGACCAGCTCAAACCTGCGCCATTTGGAAACGGGTGGGCAGCGGCGGAAAACCGCCGGCCTAAGCAACTCAGCGGCGGCAAAAATGGCCGACTCACCCTTCCAGAAACGCGTTCCTGAGCAGAGAATCAGAAAGAAAACAGCGCCCCATCCGAACCGGTCGAAGTCTTCACGAGGAATGAACCGCGCAAGTCTAATCGGAGTTCGGAAAAAGCCCTTCCTACCTCGTTGACTACGTAACCACAGTAGGGACTAACTAATAGGGGAGGGGTGTTTCTATATGCAAGTGGTTTAATCCTAGGTGACTTTCTGATTGGTCAAAAATGTAAGAAGGGGATGGTTACTAAGGAACCAATCCAAAGAGCTTGCTGAGAACGGCGGCAAATTTTAAAGGAAATTGCCATAGGCTAAGCAAGCAGGCCAGCCTGTATAAAAGGCTGGTTGCGGTCTACAGCCAAACCTTCCTATTCTGACTTACTGTTCGAATAAAACCTTTTGTTGTTGGAACCCGGTCTACCTCGTGTGTTTTCGAACAAAACAGGGTGTCATTTAGCCAGTCACCAGAAGACCATGAATTCTAGTTCTACCTTAGGCATGAAAACCAGCTAAGTGACTCTGTGCCAATCAACAGGAGATGATAAGTTCCAGTTCAACCTTACCCATGAAAGCTGGCTGGGTGACCTTGAGCCAGTTACCAGGAGACCATGAGTTATAGTCCCACATTCAAGCATAAAAGCCACCTGGATGGCTTTGGGCCAATCCTCCTCTTTCAGTCCAACTCACCTCACAGAATAGTTTTGGAGGGAAAAGAAGATGGCATAGGAATATTAGCTATGTTCGCTTTGAATTATTTATAAAGTAATAAAGGTGGGATATAAATGAATACAAGAAATAAATAAAATGATAGCGATTTATAAAGACACATTGAATTGATGAGATCACTCCTACTGTTCCTCTCACTCCTTTCTATGTCGATTTAATTTGCCTTGTATTTTTCGGGCAGAGAGGCATCCTCTTCCAACCAGGCCTGGACTTTGGATACTTTCAGTCCCCTCCCAAAAATACCAGGGGTGTTCCTGTGAATTCCAGAGGCATTCTTGGAAATAAAGATCATGTTTTGATCCTGGTGCTTTTTTTGTCTTCTGACATGCCAGCTTCCCTCTTGGTAAAATTAAAATAATTTAATAAAAAGGTCAGGTGGGCAGAGAGCCTGACAGGAGGTATCTGTAGGAGCCATTTCATCTATTTCTATTTTAGATAGTGGGTGAGCTTGGCCCAAAATGAGGTAAGCACTGCAGGCAGAGGAAATATTACTTTGGAAAGCTGCCTTTTGCATAATCAGGTAAGAGAAACACCAACCTTTCTGCAAGTAAGCATAAAACACTAGTAAATCCAGGAGGAAATGTTCTCTCGATCTGCCCAGCTGATCTTTTATTCCCCTCCACCCTTGCAGGTAGTTTCTCCATAAGGAGAACATTTCCAAATAACATCTGAGGTCCACCATGAGAACCATTCTCTGGCCTCAGAAGTTCATTGCCATATTTTGAATCAGATGCAGATCCTGGAATAGGAATCTGTTAAGATCACAATCTGTAAGGTGGTAGATTGTCCTGAGTTGACATTGCATAAATCTGGGTTTCTCAACCTTGGCAACTTGGTGAGGGGTGGACTTCAACTCCCAGAATTCCCTAGTCAGTCATGCTGACTGGGGAATTCTGGGAGTTGAAGCCCATCCTTCTTCAAGTTGCCATGGTTGAGAAAATCCTGGCATAGATACTTCAAAAGAGACTTGCATCGTCTGACTGTTTCCTAGTATGATTTGATTGCTTATTGTATGCTATGACTATCATAAAGTGTTGTACCTTATAATTCTTGATTTTCAATGATTGTATCTTTTCTTTTATGTACATTGAGAGCATTTGCACTAAGACAAATTCCTTGTGCATCCAATCACACTTGGCCAAAAAAGAATTATATTCTATTGACTTCAATTCCCAGAATTCTGGGAGTTGAAACCCACAAGTCTTAAAGTTGCCAAGTTTGGGGACCCCTGCCCTATACCATTCAGGACAAATGGCTAGCCAGTTTCTTCTGAAAAGTCTCCAGTGATGGAGCACGTACAACTTCTGAAGGGAAGCCATTCCATTGATTAATTGTTCTCACTATCAGGAAGTTTCTCCTTAGTTCTAGCTTGGGTAGGTCTCTTCTTGATAGGTTTCCATCTGTTACTTCTTGTCCTGCCTTCAGGTGCTTTGGACGAAAGGTTGACTCCCTCTTCTTTCTGGCAGCCTCTCAAATATTGGAAGACTCACGTCACCTCTAGTCTTCTCTTCGTTCAACTAGACATAACAAACAAACATCAGCAGTAAATTAAATGGGGAATTACCCATTTCCAGCTGAATTGTAGGCTTTCCAGAGAACCAATTAACTGATGGACAGGCTGGATCTGGGGATTGCCGTAGCCCTGATTTACTGCTGAAAACTCAGGAATGCCATCCAAATGAGGCTTTCCCTCTCAGGCCATTTGGATCCAAAAAGGCAACATTTATGTAAGGTAACCCATTGCAGCTGGATTTTCTTTTTCTTTTTTAATAAAAGGATTAGAGTCCAACATGTGCCAGATGAATTCAGAAAAAAACAACAACCTATTCTCTGCAGAGAACGTGGTAGAACCAAAGTCAGCTTTGGAAAAGTCAGTTTTCAACCCCCAAGGAGCATCTTTCTGGTCTGGCCCAGGGATTGAGAAACCTTTGAGAAGTTTAGCACAGAACAGACCCAGATTAATAGTGATCTTATTAGCAATATGGTGGAAACTGAATTTGGTAACAATTATAAATAAAAGCAACCTCTGTTTCTTTATTGATGTGTGTGTTTCTCTTAGATGTTTTAAAGAAAACATCTAAATGGGTAAAGAAATGGACCAAAGGGGAAAGATAAAGGCATATGATAAAGAAATATATCCTGATATATTTACAAATATCATAGAGGTTATTGATTTTCAGTACATCATGAACTGACAATGAAAATATATCATTTTAAAACCTGAGCATCACTATTAAGCTCTATAACAAACTGTCAACCAAGAACTACGATCAGCACAATATAAATTCACACCACACTATGAAAAAGATGTTGAGACACTAGAAAGAGTGCAGAGAAGATCAACCAAGATGGTTAGGGGATTGGAGGCCAAAACATGTGAAGAATGGTTGCAGGAACTGGGCATGGCTAGTTTAGGGAAGAGAAGGACCAGGAGAGACATGATAGCAGTCTTCCAATATTTGAGGGGCTGCCACAGAGAAGAGGGGGTCAAGCTATTTTCCAAAGCACCTGAAGGCCAGACAAAGAATAATGGGTGAACAAGGAGAGATTCAACCTAGAAATGAGAAATTTTCTGACAGTGAGAGCAATCAACCAATGGAACAGAAGTTGCCTTCAGAAGTTGTGGGAGCTTCATCCCTGGAGACTTTCAAGAAGAGACTGGGCTGCCAACAATCAGAAATGGTGTAGGATCTCTTGCTTGGGGGCAGGGTTGGACTAGATGACCTACAAGGTCCTTCCCAACTCTGTTAATCTAATCTAAATCACAGACTTGTTGCATTCCACTGTAGAAAGTTAGCAGCTAGCCCTCCTAGAAGAATAAAATATTTTGAGAAATATTAAAAAAGGCAGGGCAGGGTAAAATATTTCCCATAAAAGAGAAATAAAAATAGTAAGGGAGACAGAAACTCAGAGCCCTAGCTCCCTGCCCCCAGCAGATACTTTTTGCCCATTAAAAAAGATTGGGCCATCCTATCTACAAAACCAAAGACTTTCAGCTCCAGGATGATGGGATTAAGACATGACCCTTCAGGACATAATAGTATTAACCCACTATCATCCAGCAGCAGAGCTCACTACATTGCACAATCTACTAAGGACATTGCACCACCCTTCAAACTTCAATCGAACTTAGTTCAGACAACCTATAGAGCCAGCTATGACCCCTTCAACAGCCAACAGAATACATGCTCTTGCACAGGAACAGGAAGCTCAAATGCAAAGCCCAAGAGAAGGTGTAATCCCCACCCCCACTCTCAACTCCATGTCTTCATCATTAAACCATCTTTCCACTCAGCTTCCAGCCTCCATTTTGTCTCAAGTGCCTTTCTCCCGACTTGGAACTGGACCTGGATATTTCTTCCAACACCACAGAGGAACCCTTTAATAGAGATGTGAGGGGGAAAAAAATCAGGTCTGGTTCCAAGCCAGGAGATAGGCTCTTGAAATAAAATGGAGGCTGATTGGAAAGAAGGCCTCTGTTTCTTAATGAGCAGAACCAAGAACAGCCTGTAGTACTGGGACAGCTGACAAATTATCTTGATAAGTGCGAATATTTTATACAGGTTACAGTATTTTTATACAGGTTACCGTATTATTTTCAGTAATTCTGAGATTTGCTTTATTTGATTGGTATTATTTGACTGCTCATGTTGCCCTCTTCTCCATTCCTCCCTGAGTGCCCTACGATGAAGAGGGGGTAGGCCTGGGTCTTCCTCTTCCCCTTGTTCTACCTCTCCCCTGCTCTCCCCCGCTAGGTTTTGCCCTTCCCCAGTTTCCTTCATAGCCAATGGAGCCACATTCCGACTCCCTGTCAGCTGTTCAGCTTCCTCCTCGAATTCAGGCCATGACAGGCTTTGTCCTGGTTTGGATCTTGAGTGGGGGCTAATCCTATCACCCTGGAGTTGAAGGCCTTTTGTCTGGTAGATAGGTTGGCACCAGTCTTCTGGGACTATTAACAAAGGTGGGGGCTGCTTTCCAAGAGCATATTTCTCCTTTTCTCATCCAGGGAAGTATAATATTCTTCCTTTTTAATATTTCCTAGAATATTTCATTCTTCTAGAAGGGTGGATGCTAGCTTTCTGCAACAACCATGTGACTCTGGGGATGCTATGATGGTCATAAGTGCAAGGACCAGTCATCAATAACTTTTCAGTGCCACTGAACTTGAAATGTTCACTAAATGGCCATTAAGCAAGGACTATCTATATGTGTACTATGAACTTACGACTGCAATTGAGCCCCAAATTTATGTTGTTAAGTGAGTAATTTGTTGTGAGTTTTGCCCCATTTTAGGACTTTTCTCACTACATCTGCTGTTGTTTCTGACTTTTGTCAGATCACAAAAGGTGGTTATATGACTCCTGAACACTGCAATTGTCATACATGTGAGTCAGTTGTCAAGCATTCAATTGTAAATCATGTGACCATGGGGTTGTGAAAAATGGTCATGTCACTTTTTCCAGTGATGTTGTAACTTCGAACGGTTACTAAATGAACAGTTGTAAGTCAACTCAAGAAGTACCTGTATTTACCTTCCTATACTTGTTCCTTATATATTTTTTTTTCCTGCAAGGTTAAGATCTTTTTGAATCTTCTTTCAAATATTTGTCACTCCTCCCAGCTTGGTGTCATCTGCAAGTTTGGCCTCCCCTTGACTCTCTCATTCAAATCATGGATAAAACTGATTTCTTATCCCAAGGATTGGAATTTGGAGCCCTGTGATGGGGGAAGCTTCGAATTTGTCCTAAATAAAATGATGTTTGTTGCTCATTAAATTGTTCTTTATCAGCTATAAAAACTGCTACAAAACAGGGAACAGGAAAGTTGCAGGCCAAATTTTAGCTCCATGTTTGCCTCCGTTTGCATGTTGGAACAAAGGCATCTCACATTTTGATTACGTTCCATTATATTTTTCTCCTCCTCCCTTAATATAAACATATATATTTTGTGCATGTATGTATTTCCAGCTTCCTATTATCTTGGAAAAGAACCTTAGCTATTCTGATACTTTTAGTGAATGAGTCAGGTGCTGTGTAAACATATTTATAGAAATGTGTAGTAAATCTAACATCTCTTTCGTACTGTATTCCTGTCTCCTACCTTCAAATTTTAGAATTAGTTCAGTCCCACGCCCTAATCCAGAACTCCTTCAAAAAAGTTTGGGTGGAAAGCTTCTTCAAAAGATGCCATACTATTTTTCTCTCTCCTCTCCCATTAAATACAGGTTACTTATGTGGCCTGCATTTAATCAATGTCATAAAAGTGTAATCACATCTAAAGTCTATTTTTTTCCTCCAGGTTCTGCCACTAATTTGACCATCCATAGCCATCTTTTTAGCATGCTTCCTAAAACAGTAGGAACCTTGACAAAAAAAATAACATTTTTCTTTCCTCTGGATGTTTAAATGTAAATTTGATGCAGCTTTAAACAGGCCTTGCTCATCTTGCTTTTTTTTTCCCGTCATGGGGTTCTGAAAACTGGTAAAAAGTGAAACCTTTCATACTAGCAAGGTATTCAAGGAATACATTTTGTTGTAGCTCTCCAGTCCCATTTGTGAGACAGGTGGCTGTATAAATTTGATAAACAAACTGCTATTTTATGGTAATGTGGATTTTTACAATGAGCTTTTTTTTTTAAAAAAAGAGCCGAGGTATTTTCTGCTAACGTTTGATTGTTTCATTGTTAAGATGGTTGAGGTTTTTCTAAACTCTAATTCTTATTTATTTGTTGCTTGTAAACTCTTTTCAAAATTCAGTCTGAAAATAAATTCGGTAAACTGTTGCACTCTTTTCCTTTTCTCCCTCTGCTAGAAGTATCCGAGGACAGAAAACGATCACTTTTATTTAAAACGGTCAAGTAGAAGACTAATTAATTTCCCAATACATTCGTAACGATGGGAAAGCGCACATTTCTTCAACGCAGAAAAGAAAAATGCACAAACACCCTTTAAAATCCATTCTCCCAATTCTTTCCCTCTTTACGAACCTGCCTAACTTTAGCTCTCATCCAAATCATGGTTTGCCTTTTTCCCCCCAACGAATCTCAGTCAATCCTGCAGTTCGAATCCCTGGGCTTTGAATATCCACTGGGTTACGCTCCTAAATAAAATAGGCGTTGAGATTACACCGTACGTCACGAAATCATTTAAAAAAAAAAAGCCGCTCATACGGGATTTTTAGCTTTTATATTTTATTTTTTGCAACCCCGTCTCCCAATGGGGTTTTGCAACCGCTTGATCGAAACCCCAGCAATGCAACAGGTCCTTCCCTTTCTAACCCTCTCTGGCGATGCAAACACGGGGGGGGGGGGAGAGGGAGAGGGAGGAAACTCTACCTGTTGCAATGCTGCTGGAGGATGCATAGCAGCTGTTTTAAGGATCATGGAGAGAATCGTTTCCCCCCCCCCATACCCAAAGAAGAAAGATAACCATTTGATTTTTATTTGCAAACATGGCACAAAAAAATAAAAAAAAGCGCCCACCCGCTTTTGCACAAGCACAAGGCAACCACCCGGCTTGCACGCTCCAGCCCAACCCCACCCCGCCCCTCCTCCTCCTCCTCTGTCTCTCCCCCCCCCTCACCTTTCTCCTCCCCCCTCCCAATGGGTTCTGCAATTTCCTCGTGGCATTATGGGATGAAACAAGATGTAGGCAGAGAACAGCGAGAGGAGAATGCTACGTCGCCGTGGGACGAGGCTTTGCGGCAACCAATCGGGGCGCGGCGTGACTGAGCCACTGCAAGGGGTGGGACAGCTATTTCAGCGCTGGGGGGGACAGGGCAGCTCGCCAGAGGAGGCTTGCTGGGGGAAAGAAGCGGAGGGCGTCGACGCTGCTGTTGCGCTGCGAGTCCCCCCCCCCTTTTCTTTCTACCGCCGCCAGCGCGCTGGGCAAAGCGAGAGACGCCAAGCTCCAGACGCCTTGGCTCGGCTGGCCGGCCGCTGCGCTGCTCCCCTGTTTGGCAACCCGGGCTGGAGAAGCCAGAAGCCGGCGCGGGTTGGTGGAGAGAGGCGCTGGGGCGCCTTTGCAAAAACCTTGGTGCCGTTGCAGGAGGGACGCCGGCCACAGGGGCTGCCGTCGTCGTTGGACGCGGGTTTCCGAGGCGAACCGCTGTTTAAAAAGGGTGAGCCGGGCCGGCGTGTGTGCGCGCAACTCGGGGGCGGGGGGGACGGGGACGGGACTCCCTGGCCGCCTTGCATCGCGTTTAGTTTTGCATCGCGAGTAACGTTTGGAGGGAGCGGATCGGGTCGAGAAGGTTGGGAAGGAATTTAGCCCCCGGGGTGGAGGGGAGAAAGGGCTTCAAAGCGATGCTCCGAGCCAGAGATGCAGATGCCGGCGGGTTTTTAACTGCGCTCCCTGCTTTGCGCGCGTTTTGTTTTGGTCCACGCCCCTCGCTTCCCCTCCCCTCCCCCCAAACCCCCGTAACTTGGCCGCCTTGGGGATGGTTGCTGGGAAATGGAGCCTCCCCCCCCACCACCACCACCCTTGAGTAAAGGAGGCGGCGCTCTCCCAGGGGGCAGCCGACGCCCGTCACCCCGGGGGCTTCCGAAGCTGCCGCTTCCACCCGTTTGGGCTTAACCTGGGGATATTGGGCGGGAGGTGTCGTTGCGCTTTGGGGATCTCTGCAGGATTCCGGGTTGGGGTCATAGTAATGGACGCTGTGCTTTTCTTTTTTTGGGGGGGGGGGNTCCGGGTTGGGGTCATAGTAATGGACGCTGTGCTTTTCTTTTTTGGGGGGGGGGGAGGGAGAGAGAAGCCCGCAAGTCTTGCTACACACGACCGCCACCCACCCCCGCCTCGCAACTCTTCCTGCCTTGATGCTTGGTTGTCCACCTGTCATTTTTATATACCTCTAGTCTTAATCTACCAGTCAGTTGGACCCACCTGGGCCCGAAGTCTTTGACTTTCCGTCTCTTTCTGATTTGTCTGACGCCCACCCGCACCCCTTTTCCACTGCATGGGGGTGTTGGTGGTGAATGGATGGGTATCATCCTGATCTGAATCCATCCTGATCTGCATTTCTGCTAGAGAAATCTTAGCTTTTTCCCCCCCCCCCTTGGAGGGTGGGGGTTAAAACTCGATCAGCTTTGGGACTTTTGGGGGGCACTGGGAGGAAATCTGGTAGGGGGCTTCTCCTGGTAAGGAGGAAGGTTGATAGGTTGTCTTGCTTTTTAGTGCCAAAGGACTTTTTTTTAAAAAAAAGAGAGAGAGAGAATCCGTAGAAGTGGTCTCAGAAACTGCCTTGTCATGTGGGAACAGGTAGAGTAATGCGACCTTTAATGAGGGTGTGTGTGTGGCTGAGGGATGGAGGTTTGGTTTTGCCGGCTTTTAACCTTGTTTCTACTTTGCAATCCAATGCCTTATCCCGTGGAGTGAGGAAGCCAAGCAGCTGGATGCTTCTAGAGTCAGTGGCTTTGAATTGGGAGGGGGTGGGTTTTTGGGGGGGCAAGGTTCCCCCCCCCCATCATCCAGAACTGTCTTATAGCCTGCAGGTGGAGTTTCTCTTGAACCGAATCCAAGAAAGGGGGAGGCATTCAAATAGCCCCCCCCCCCAAAAAAAAGCTGCAAGTGAGGGGACTTCCTTTGTGTAGCCCCATAAGTGTTTGAATTGTCTTAAAGGGTAAGAAAAGTTGCCCCCCCTTTAAAAAAAACAGCCTGAAAGGAATGACTGCAACCTGCACTTGGATGCATTGATAATAGTACAATGTACCTCTGCAAGTAACTTTTATGGAGGTTGTCTTGTCTTTATAAGATATATCCTCTTAAATAGGAGCACTTGTGATTATAATTAGAACTACAATGGAGAAAGGTTTTTCTCTAGGGTGTGAAGGGGGTCCCGATTAATAGCTCAGCTCAGCCCTGTTATTGCGGAGGGGATTGACTTAAGATCTTACCAAAGAACAGTTGTTATCTTCACCCTCTTTGGTAGTGGGAGTTCTAAACAACCCTTGTTGTCTCCTTCCTCTGCTTTCCTTTTGCACATATGGCAGTGACTACACATATTATTGTGCTGTGTCAGCCTTCTCCAATCTTGGGGTGCTTCAGGTATTGGAAGTTTCAGCTGCCATTCCTTTCTGGGTGTGGATCTGGGGAACTGAAATCTCTATTCTGCAAGATTTACCTGCTAAACCTCATGTGTGGTGATGTGACAAGGTGATCTGTGCACCTTGTTTGATTTTGGTATGGGATAATCTTGGAAGGAAGCTGATGAAAATGGCAAAAAAACAAACTTAAATTTCCTATCCTGGTCCAGTTTAGATCACAGACGAGTTTAGATGAATAACGATCTTGCTTTAAAGTCATAGTGGCTAATGCTGCTGGACAGATTTATGTGGGTATCTGAGAAGACTGAACTGCTTGCCCAACCTGGTTTTGAGCTGGACTATTCCAACATAGTAGTGCTTTTCCCCCAAAGAGTAAGAGCTGAAGTTTGGAGATGGAATGTATATTGGAATGCACCAGGTGCCGCAGATAATCACTCTCCATTTATAACTGGTAAACTTGTCTGGCACTCTGGGAGAACACCTGCTACCTTCAGATTTGCTTGCAGAATCAGCCGATGAGAGCCTGAGGATTACAGGTACTCCTCAAGTTGCAAACCAACAATTGAGACCAACAGTTTTGTTGTTATGTGAGGTGATTGTTAAGTGAGTCATGATGGATTTTTTAAAGGAATCTTCAGTTATGCAGTTGATAAGGGAAACTGCTTCCCTTATTTTGCTTGTTGGAAGCTGGCTAGGAAGGAAGGTCCCAAACAGCGATCATATGATCCTGGGATGCTGAAACCATTGTAAATACATGCAGGTTGCAGCAGAACCACCTGTCCAGGGTGGTGGGGTGGTCGTAAGTGTGAGGACTTGGCTATAAGTAAATTTCAGTGCTGTTGCAACTTCAGTTGCTAAACAAATGGTAAGTCAAAGATTGCCTGTAATTCTTAATACTGTAGCATATTGGGAATTTTTAATTATATGATTAAAGGGTGCTCATTTATGGAGTGTTTTTTTTTTAATTTCAGTAAACTTTTCCTGTGAGAAGGTGAATTGGTGAAAATAGCTGAAAAATGAGGCCAAACACTATCTACTGAAAAAATAGCTTTAAAAAAAACCTCACGAAAATGCCAGTCAGTAGAAGGCATGCAGTTAATGTAGCATTTCTTAATGCTGTGTACAGTTAGTTTATTTTATGATGTGCAAATGCAAAAATTAAACCTTGAAATTGAATCATAGTCAACATTTTGGAGAAATAGAATCTTGGTGTGGCTATTAATGTGATGGGGGCCCTCTCCCTCTTCTTGAACAGCTCTTACTTTGTGACTTCAAATCCTTTTTTGGGTGGGTTCTTGCCAAGATGTGAAATTTGCTCAGAATTTGCTCTGTCTTCCACAAAAGGACCTCACATGCTCAGCATGCTGGCTTTGACAGAAAGAACTGGGTATCTAGCCTTGGGGGAATGGGTGGTGAAAACAAAACATTGGAATGGGCCATTCCTGGATAGTTCCAGACCATCAAGTGACTTTGTCATGGGATTGAAAGGCTAGTGAGATTTGCTTTGAAGGGACTGCTTGCTCCACAGGGAAGTACTAGTGCATGCTTCTGTTAGAAACACTGCCACTCTTGGCAATTCATTTTGCATATTTGTAATTTTAACTAGGAAAATTGCAGGTCAGAACATGGATCCTCTTAGCCAGTTAGATTCTGTTCTTAACAGAAAACATATATATTTTAGAGCTGAGTAACTAACTCTGCACTAAGCCATAATTGGCAATCCAAGGGGAATTTTTTTTGCAGCCAGGGACTACAGTACTTTTCCTTTATTTAATACTGGGGAGTGGCAGATATATTTAGCTGCTTTGCAAATTAGCATGGTGCTTTTTATAAAAAAAATAAGATGGATCTATTAAACCAATTGAAAACCTTACTCAATTGTACTATTGATTATCAAGGGGGAGATAAAACATGCTTTATTAATGAACTGCTGCCAAAATTCAGATCTTCAGGGACTACAAAAAGCACATGCATCCATTGCTGACACAGACTGATATCATCCAGAATGGCTGTGTTAAGATTCCATGCCATGGAAGACTGAACCACATACTTAAGAGGACAGACAACTCTTCATCTTATTGGAGAATTAAGGATGATCTCACAGAAAGTTGAATTGGGTACAAGGATAAAAAGCTTTTTGGAGGCACCCTGGTCTCATATCCATCCTTTAAAGGCCACTCAAATTGTGACACTGAAATGAGGCAACCTGGCTGAACTTGGATGTGGACTTGTCATTTCCCACTTCCCTCTTGATTTTTGAGGGTGACTAAAATCGCACTGCTGAAAATACTTGCATTATTTTTATCTTGCCGTTTATTTATAAAACAACTCAAGGTAGCAAACCTATCTAATACTCCCTCCTATTTTCCCTACAACAACCCTCTGAGGTGGTGTTGGGATGCAAGAAGAAAAAAAAAGTTTAATGTATAGAGTTAGTGTATCTCATACTATAAAATAATCTTGACTCTGCTTTCAGATAGAGAAGTGCTGTGGCATCTTTAGAAATGCTATTCTCCAGCTGTGATGGGATGATAGTCCCCTCCCCGCACATCTGGAAGAGACAAGAGTTGATCTACATCAGAGGGTATAGGACTTTGTGGCATTTTTAATACTTCAAAGTATTTTTCTTTGGTTGGAAAACTAGGGTGTTACTTCTGTGGCTTTTGCTTTACTTGCTCATTGAATATGTGGTTTAGAGCATGTTTAAATGGTCTAAATTGGCATGGCTTTCACTAAGAATTCTGGGAACTGTAGTTTGGTGGAATTGCTTGCCCCCACTCAATACAAATTCATAACTATTTCCTCTGTAAGCATAGTGTAGAGTGGGGAATTAATTTTTCCAAGGGGCCAGTAAGAAACTGGGATAGTTGCAAAGGGCCATCAGGGATGGTGCCCTACCCACTACTATTGCTATCCAAACCCCTGAGGCTGCACTGCTCTCTCACCACCAAGTCTGCTAACACCCTGCTCACTGCTGCAGGCCAGATGTATGGTCCACAGGCCATAAAATACTTAGGTCTGGCTTAGAGGATACAGGGTGTGCCATAACTGGCAGAGAACATGATACCATGTAGACCAGTAATTTATTTACAAATCTTTTGGTTAACTTCTGCTTCCTCCTTTTGATGGGAATTCTTGTCATTGTGTTGAGAATTTGATAAGCAGGCAACATCCCTCATTGAGCTACTAGCATCTCTCAGGGTCTTGAGATGTGGCGACTTTAAGACTTCCAACTCCCAGAATGCTGGCTGAGGAATTCTGGGAATTGAAGTCCACAAATCTTAAAAAGTTGCCAAGTCTCAGGACCCTTGGTCTAGTTTCTATGGATCTCTTTTCAAAGCTGTAATATCAATGTGTTGGACAGGGGAGAAAATACCAACTCCATGGATCAAATCCTTCCCCACATCATTTGCTTAGCAGTGAGTAGAAAGCTACTTTTTAAAATAAATGTAGATACATAAGTATTGATATCCCTAACAGCTACTCAGGAACAATTTTGCACACTATCAAATCATTTCAATAGGCAATAGCTATGCAACTTAGTGACATAAGCCTTTGGAACTCTAGCATTTTGTAAATACTGGTGAAATTTCACACACAACAAAGCCTCATCATCCTTGTAAGCAGGTGAACATCAATTTGGTTAAGTTTATGCAGTGCATTAGCACTTCACTTTATCCATAGAAAGGTAAAAAGGTAGGAAGATCTCTGCACCAAGCAGCTTTTTGTACTCAAGTGTTTTGTGCTCTAGAGGGAAATAGAAATAAGAAAATGGCAAAATATTTGCCTCTCATTGGTACATCTCTGAACTCAGATTTAATGAAGGATATAAATTCATGGCCTGGAGGTTTGAAGCAAACTGCTGGCATTACATAGGTTGTTGACAAAGTTATATATCCCGCCTTTAATTCAGAGCTCAGGACTTCCTACATAGTGCTCCAACCTCCTTTCCCCCCCATGCTCACTCGGGAATGAGCATAGTGACTGTGCTGTTTCAACACTATCTTAGTAAAGATATTTCAATCTAGTGTAATGCTTAAGGCACCAGACTAGAAAGCAAAAGAATTCTGTCTTAGCCAGAACTGTTACACGCACTGCCCAACCAAAGTAGTTATGGTGGGAAAAACCGGAGGAAGATGTGTTGGATATGTTCACCACTTTGAATTATTTATAAAAGTAATAAAGGAAGTAAATTGGCAGGAAATAAACAAGCAAAAAAATAAATGGAATTGCATGAGTGGAGATATGTTAAAATGATATTGCACATATAGGGAAAAAGTTGGAGTAGACAAGGGCTTCTGGATTCTGAACTAGATAAGAATTTAGATGAAAGAGGGTTGATAAAGTCATCATTTTACATCATTTTTCTAGTGTTTACAAACTAGAAAGAGGCAAAAATTGATTCTTAAATGTACACCTCTATAAAGAGGTTCAGCTGTGCAGAACAAAGTTTTGCGGTTCAGTTCATAAGCTGCATTTATCACAAGACTATAATTCTTTAGAGATCACAGTGGCTGGATTTGGATGGCGTTCTAAAACCATGGTAAATCATGGTTAGGGATAGGGGTCAGCAGTCTTTTCAGCCTCAAGGAGTATTCATTGGGGATGATACACTAGCATTCTAATGTTTCAGGCCAATAATTGTTGCTACTTTATATTAAATGTTATTTTACAGAGCATATATAATTTTTAAGGTAAATTTGAGATTTGCTTGTCTTACCTATCTGGATTTTGAAGGTTAAGGGAGGGGTTAAGATTTTGAGGTGTATTTGTGCTTGTGTGTAATGTAATTCATTTGAAGTTACATTAAAAACAGTTCCAACTGTTTCTCCAACTTATGACTGCTGTAACATCCCTGTAGTCATGTGATTAAAATTTGGGTTGCCATTGATTTATGATGGTTGCAGCATTCCCGGTCAGGCGGTCACCATGTACAACCTTCCCAGCTGACTTTGGGCAAGTGAAGTGAATAGAGGAAGCCAAATTTGCTTAATTATTTGTATGATTCACTAAACAACCAATAAAGAGAATATTTGTAGCTGGGGTGGAAATGAGAGGTCCTTTATTGCAGATGTTTCATTACCCAAATTGATGCATTGATGATGTTACCTAGTTGGGTAATGAAACGTCTGCAAGAAAACCAAGCTTAGAGAGAACCAAGGAGCCCTGACTTAACACAACTACAGTGATTCTTTTTAACAACTGCCTCACTTAGCCATGGAATTTCCAATCCCAATTAGGGTTGTAAGTAGGGGAGGAGTAGCTATAATTAGTATGTGACTAGATTTGAAGATGGGGGGGGGCTTAACTAGTGCCTGTAGGTCAATTTGAACACAGAATAAGAATGGGAAGAGCCCTGCTCAAGCAGGAGACCCTATACTAGTTTGGACAATTGATAAGTCTTCTTAGTCTTTGCAAATAACAATCTGACTTGCTTCAAATATTAATAGCCCTGGATGATTGATAAAATTGATAAAAGGGAGGCATTCTCTCTCTCTCTCTCTCTCTCTCTCTCTCTCTCTGTCTCCAGGCAGTGCAGCAAACTTTATTTAAATGCAAAATTTTCTGGGCTTTCTTTTAACAGAGCACCATAGTTACTTACAAGGGAAGTTAAAAGCCAGCATGGGTCAAAATGTAAACAGACACATCTTGCATCAAATGTACCTTGTGTTATGGGTTATTTGATATTACTTATTTCAAATGCTTATGTAAAAAGCATTGCATGGATTTCAGACTTATAAGTATCTGCTTGGTTTTCTTGGCAATCTTTTTGTACTCTTTGAATCTGTCTTGTTGCACATCATCTGATAGGTCCCAAGTAGCTAGCTGGGGTGTCAAATTGGAGATTTCTCTCTGCAGTGAAATTTTAGTTTGCTTCAACCATTGTTCATTGAATAAGGCACAGTGCTGAGTTGGCATATTGGATTAAGCCTCCTCTAGATTTACAACCAGGGCGAATCAGTTTAAATATACATGCTAAGCCAAAACCATATTACTGATTAATGCAGTGAGAAGCCCCTTCATTTGAATTATGAATAAATTAGCATGAATCAATATTAGTATGACTTAATTGTGGTTTGTTCATCCATAATGAATTTGTTCAAATATCATAGCATAATGTAATTAGGTTTTAGTATGGTAGATTTGAACAATATCACAATTCCTAGGTAGAGGTAACAGATGAGAATTTCAGCAGGCAGCAGACTCAAGAAGATTAATCTAAAGTACATGTAGGCTTCAGTTTACAACCGGAATAGGGACTAGGAATTTCATTAAGCATGGGCATTAAGTGAATAATCATGTGACCACACCCAATTCTGCAAACTTTTACTGTATGTCTATGGAGATTCTCATTCATTCCAGGTCATGGTTGTCTCAAAGATGCTTTTTCAAGAGGCAACTGAACTTTCTGGTTTTTCTTTGAAGATGTTTCACTTATCCAAGAAGCTTCTTTAGCTCTGACTTGGATGGTTGGGAATGGAAGGATTTATGCTCATTGCATACATACAGCTGGTCATTTGGTTGAACAAACCCGTTAAGATAGATTCAGCAATCCATCTGCATTTAAAAGACAAGGGCCTCTCTTTTAAGGACAGCAAAGTCCACATTTTGGACAAAGAAGTTTGAAAGAGGCCATCTATGTCAAAATTGAACAACCCTTTCTTAACAGATCATTGGGATATGATATCATCTATCTTCCAGTTTACAACATAGTCCTTTCAACAGTTCCAAGAAGGCTTCACACCCATTTGCACCACTCAGCTGACCCTGAGGACACCAGGAATCTTAATGACTCACTAAATGAATGAAAATTACCAACTATCTGCAGGGAGTCCCCACCTTTGGGACTTTTTTTTTTTTTTTTTGCTGTACCCATTAAATGCTGTAGTCATTGAGACAATGTGATTGTGTCTTGTGTCCTTCCTTGCTCATTTTCCCATTGACATTGTCTGAAGCAGGCTGGGAAGATCACACATTGCAATCACATGACAAGCAAGATGCTGCAACCATCATAAAGGCAAGGACCACTTGCAAGTCAAACATTATTCAGCACCACCATAACTTCAAACGGTTGCTAAACAAGTGGTTATTAAGTTGAGGACTATCTCTGGGGCACATTCTTTGTGGATTAGGGATTTCTTACATTTGTGAAGGGTGCCTAGGCACTTGTGAAAAATAGCTCCTGTGATGAGTGGGATTGGCTTCCCCAGTAACATCAAAGAATAAAGGATATTCTTTCAGAGATAGGGAATTTCCTGCTTCCTCTGTGAAATCACCTGTAGTTAATGACCTGTGTAATTTTCTGCTTCTTCCGTAGAATTATCTGTAGTTATCCACCCTCTCCTTCAGCAGATAATAAAAGCAAGATTGTAGGTTTTGGGTGCTTTCTTGGAATTAGATCTGGGATAAATTTAGTTCTGGCTTGGTCTTCATCTCTGGTATCTTCCCACACAGGTCCATCATGTCTGACAGAAAGGCTGTGATCAAAAATGCTGACATGTCTGAGGACATGCAGCAGGATGCTGTCGATTGTGCTACGCAGGCCATGGAGAAGTACAATATAGAGAAGGATATTGCAGCATACATCAAGAAGGTATGTTTCTGTCTGCGAAGTGTGGTGGGATTGTATAGCCCTTCATGTAGTCCTTGACTTAAGACCCTAATAGAGCCTGCCTGTTAAAGGCAATAACACTTAAACTTACACACCACTTTATAGTGCTTTTACAGCCCTCTCTAGGTGATTTTCAGAGTCAGCCTCTTGCCCCCAACAATCTGGGTCCTCATTTTACCCATTTACCCATTTTACCTTGGAAGGATGGAAGGCTGTGAGTCTACCTTGAGCTTGGTGAGATTCAAACTGCCAAATTGCAGGCAGCCGGCAGAGGTAGCCTGGAGTACTGCACTCTAACCACTGTGTCACCGTGGCTAATGTTTGTAAGTTGTGGCAGTTGTAAAGTGAGTCATCATGCGACTGACCAATTTCATTACATGCTTTTTGGCAGTTGTGTTAAGTGAATCACTTTGTTAATTGTTTGCAATGGGGCAGTTTTGCTGAAAATGTCATATGTCAATGTCGTATCTCAATCATACAGTGCCAAAGGTATCTTAAAAAGTTGAATTCATGGCATCTGAACCAAAATTTATTGATCTTGAGACTTTTTGTTGCTCTTCTAAACAACTTCATCTGCCAAAGTAAAAAAGTTAGGCAGAGAGTTGTTGGAATGTACCCACTCTTGCTACAACAATTTCAAGGGTTTCTCTCCCAAAGGTATTGCAAATGGATCAATAATGAAGTAAATGCCAGTTTTCTGCAGAAAATTAATTCTGGATATGTGACCATGGGATGGTGCAAATGGCTGTAGATGTTGGGTTACTTATCAAGTGCCAAAAATGCAGGCACATCACTGAAGGGGAGCGTCTAATCTGGGATGTAAGTAGCTTTTAGGGAGATGTATTATAATTTCAAACAATCACCAAGTGACCAATTGTAAGTCAAGAACTACCTATCCTGGCTTATCTGAGCCAATGCCAGCCAGATATTTCTGGAAAAACCTTAAATGAATTTTCAAAGCCCCATTACAGCTTTTCTCTAACTGCTGTATTTGATTCAGAAGATTCTGTCTGATTATTATTGAAGAAAGGTTTGCCCATCACAGACTGGTTTCCTTAAGCAAGGAATCCTAGTCAACCAGCATTGCTGGCTGGGGAATTCTGGGAGATGAGATCCACGCATCTCAATAGTTGCCAAGTTTGAAAAACATTCGCAAACTATGATTAGTGTCTTAATACAAAATAATTAAACTGAAAAAAGCTTGCTACAATTTGGGGTAATGACTGCACCAAAACAAGTCAGTATAATTGGCCTGTCTAAATTCTGCGTGCACGATTGATCGAAGAAAGATTTCTCCTGGTTCTCTCACCCAGAGATACTAGGAACCAAACTAAGGACAGAATGTACATATTTTATTTGAATAACACTGAATTGGAAGGCTTAATATCATGTTCTGCTTTCAGTTGTTTATTTTTTAATTCAAAGCTGTTAGACAAAATAAACATTAAGTGGGGATTTTTTTAAAAAAGTGATACTTTCTACTGGAACGAGATTCCAAACTGATTTGCAGTTACAATTAAAGCTTTTTGGAAGAGTGAGGTTGCTAATGGATTGGGGAACAGAGTTAAGATTAAGTGCAGTTAACACAGCTGCCTATCTCTGAAGATTCAGAATCTCAGGATGAATTAAAGTAGATTTAATTTAGTTAATTAAATTATAAATTAATAATGTATAATAATTATCTTTTAATTATAACTAACGTAATAATACAAACTAAAATTATAAATTAAAATAGGTAAGATTAAGAAGATTTAGGTTTCAGGATATAAGGAAAAAATAACTGGCAATGCAAATGTGGAAAAGCCAGGTATTAATGGTGATCCTTGACTTAAGAACTGAGTCACTGTGCTAAACATACATTAAACCAAAAACTATCACAGTAGGGTCCCAGGTGATCTCTGAGCTTGGTTGTTTTCTTGCAGATGTTTAATTACTAAACTAGGTTATCATCAGCACTGATGATGTTACCCGGTGTGGTACTGAAACGTCTGCAAGAAAACAACCACGCTCAGAGAGTACCAAAGACCCAATGGTGGGTGAACCAATGGTGCATATGTATTTTTTTTCCAATGAGCATATTGCCTTATTAAAAGGAAGAGGCCCCACTCTAAATATTTTATTTATGTGTATTTATTTTTAGCACTTGTTTATGTGTAACAATTCCCTCATGCATTGTGCCAAAATAAAAGATGTTTATGGCTCCTGATTAAAAAATCTAAACATTGTCAGATGTTTGTTCTGTCACTGCCAAAGTGTTAGATGTTAGGTAGAAAAAGACTAGGTCATTGTATGAATTTGAGGCCTTATCTTTGAATGTTTTAAATCCTTAAAAGCTGCCAGTCCTTCTGCCTTTAGACAGCAGAAACAGTATGCCGGAAGGGTTCTCTCAGTAGAATCCTTATGAATAATAATTGCTATTATAGCATAGATCTGTTTACACCAGACTAATTTTCACCCTTTGAAAAGTAAAACTCTTGTCTTTTTAATTTCAATACATCAAGGGGATGTAGCCAACTTCTCTCTTTATTAGAAAGATAGAGAATGTACTTTACTTAGACCTTTTTTTTTTTTTTTGCAAACTTTTAATATAAGTTTTCAAATGGAATTGTTATCAGGTCAGGAAAGATGCTTGTCGGATCGTCCTGCTGAATTGGCATCAATACCCTGCTCCGTACTCTTTATGTCAACTCATTCTTTTTAGAATGACCAACAGAAAGGGAGGGGGGAGCAGTACAGCAGCTTGCAAAGTGAAACTGCATTTCATAAATGTTTTCAAAGATAGTAACTAGGTGACTGAAGTTTCTGCCTCGCAAAATTCTTACTGGAGAGCATGATTGATGACTCTTGGCTATGGATGTGACCCATTGGAGAATACGAATTATGATACACCCAGGGGGTGGGGGAGAACTAGGGTCAAGGGTGACAATGAATGATGTGCCTCAGAGTCGGGTACACCCAGGCAGTACCAGACCTTTTAACTCCCATTAAATCCTTTTTATGTTTTGGATGTTTGGCTCGAGACTCATGATTTAAATGGGTAACTGCCGGAATTCATAAACATAAGCACATTTTGTGCACAGGTAATCCTTAATTATCAGTTGCTTAATGAACATTTAGTGTTATGATAGGCTCTTTAAAAAGTGTACATCCCATGATCATCTGATTATATTTTGGGCACTTGGCAACAGATTCACATTTATGGCCATTTGCAGCATCCCCTGACCACGGTTGTGAAAAGGAAGGATTGGGGGTGCCATGATAGCAGCCTTCCAGTATTTGAGGGGATGCCACAAAAGGGGGGGGTTTAACCTATTCAAAGCACTACAAGGCAAGACAAGAAATAATGGATGAAAACTAATCAAGGAGAGAAGCACCCTAGAACTAAGGAGAAATTACCTAATAATGAGAACAATTATTCAGTGGAATGGCTTGACTCCAGAAGTTGTGGGTGCTTTATCACTGGAGGCTTTTAAGATAGCAGCCCCCAACTTTTTGGACACTGAGGACTGGTTCCGTGAAGAGAGGTTTTTTGTTTTTTTTCACGGACTGGAGGGGGCGTGATTTTGCATGGGGCTTTGCTTTTTTGCGCAGCCTGGTTTCTAGCATGCCACAGCCCAGTGCTAGTCCTTGGAAAAAAATGGACAGTCACTTGCCTGGAATGGTATAGGGTCTCCTGCTTGAGCAGGGGGTTGGACTAGAAGACCTCCAAGGTATCTTCCAACTCATAATTCTATTTCTGTTATTCTGGTTTTCAGAGGGGTTTTGCCAGTTTTCAGCATTTAGTTCTGGTTTCCAGCAAAATGCACCTATTAGATAAAATGGAATGGAAGGAAGGAAGAGAAATTAAAATTAAACCTGTAGCTTGATCAAATCACAGTGGAATAAGGAATTTGGGGGGAGGGAGATAGAGAAGTAAATATACTATGTGGGCAGTAGGAAAACATTTGACCTTCTTCAACGCAGTTACAAATTAACCTTTTGCTCCAAAATTCAATAGTACACAGTATTTCTGCAACTGTAAACTCTTTAATCATCAAATCCCAACATTAAAATTACATTTCAGTTTCAAGCAAAAAGTCCCAAAGTAAACCTCCATGTAGAAACAAAGATAGACAAAATATTTTCTTTAATTAAAATAGTTTCACCATCTTAAGGTAGTTCCATTAACTTCACCAACCATTCTTCTGTTGTGGAAATATGTAGATTGGAAAACAGTGGTGCGTTAAATAGGAAATCGATTAAATTGCCTGAGAAAATGTGGTAGATGGCAATTTGGAAAGGAGGAGGAATATCTTGTTATCTAGAACTCAAAAGAGCAGTTAACTTGCAACGGATCCTGCAACCTTCTGCCAGTTGTTAAGTGAACTAATTGTTTCATGTGGGCTAGGTTTCTGAAAACTGGAAGTAAAAGCTTGTTTTTACAAAAAGAATGGTAAAGTAATATGACCACCATGCAAAGAGCTGTATATGCAGGCCAGTTGCTGAGTGCCCAAAATGCAGCCTCATGACCATGGGGGGCATTGGAACTTTGGAACGAGGTCATATATACTCTTTGAGAGGCTCATTGGAACTTCAAATGATCACAAATGAAGGACTATATGTAAAAAATACATTTTCACAATTAATAAGTGTGTTTCACTTTATGTATGATGCAGTTTACAGGCCATGGAGTGTGAGATTTTATTTTTAAAAATCATTGAAATGATCAGAGGCAGACAGCTGGATATTAAATCTTTGAGGTTCCCACGTTCCCCTGGCCTACCCATATAGGTAGTCCTTGACTTATCCCCACTATTGAGCCCAAAATTTATGTTGCTAAGTGAAGCATCTTACGTGAGTTTTTTTGTGACCTTTTCTTGCCACTGAGCTGCAATGTTAAGTAAATCACTGCAGTTGTTAAGTTAGTAACATGTTAAGTGAATCTGGCTACCCTATTGACTTATTTGTCAGAAGGGTGACCACATTATCCTGGGACACTGCAACTGTCATAAATATGAACCAGTTGCCAAGCTTCTGAATTTTGATCACATGACCATGGTATGCTGTGATGGTTGTAAGCATCAAAAGTCACTTTTTTTCAGTGCTGTTGTGACTTCACTAGTCACTAAATGAACTGCTGTAAGTTGAGTACTACCTGTATTCCCAGGGCAAGAGATTGGTGGTAGTTTTAGCCAAGAATATTTGAAGCATTGTGCAAAGTCAAGAGAAGACTAGTCTATATGTAGAAGATGTTCCCTTGAGAGAAACACTCAAGTCCATTTTGTAAAAGGAAAAATAGAGTTGGCACAATCCTGCCATATATTTTTAACACTGTCACACTAAAAAGTGTCATTTGATTGACTTTAGAGGTGGTCCCGGAAGGATTTCTAAAACTGAGATGGACTAGAAGAATATGATCAAAAATCTTGGGAGTATATGCCAAAAGCATATATTCCCTGTCACCTAAATTTGTGAAGTTTATTCCAGCTGCATAGTTAAAGCAAGCAGGCCCCTGCATTGGACAGCAACAATACTGTAGGGCAGGAATGTCCGATTTTGGCACCTTTTAAGACTTAGGAACTGCAACTCCCAGAATTCCTCAGCCAGCCATGCTGGTTGGGTAATTCTGGGAATTGAAATCCCCAAATCTTAAAATTTGCGAAGGTTACCCCTGCTATAAAGAGCATTGTTTCTTAACCTGGTCAGCTTTAAGCTCTGTGGCCTTCAAGTAACTCCCAGAATTCCCCAGCCAGATTAAAGCAGCTAAAATTTCGAAAAGCAATGTGGTGGAAGATGGCAGAGGCTGATGGTCACTTTAGGGACAACAGCAAAAGGATCAATTCATAGTGTGCAAAAGGCCCATGGTGTTACATTTTTTTCTTGTACCAAGAAAAACCATAGGGATAGAAAATTGAAAGCAATTGGCAATTTATGGAGACCATCTATCATAACTGAGTTGTTGGTAAGAGTCTGATGGCACATAAATCAATGCAGGGGCAGTTTTCCTCACACAGCTGCCATTTTGACTTTTTGAACCCACCCTCATTCCCCAGGGCTGGTCCAAAAATTCAAGATGGTGGCCCCCATTGTGCTGTCAAAGCCATGGCCCTTTTCTACATTACACAGCAGGCCTCGGTTTCTTTCCCAACTACAGGCGCCCATGTCACCTTTCTCCTTTTATAAGCCAAGGCTTGAGTGCATGTCTGAAAATGCTCTCTGCACAAATCACCGATTTTCATTTTTCCTTCTTGCTTTTGCTTCTTCTCCAGGAATTTGACAAGAAATACAACCCCACCTGGCACTGCATCGTGGGCAGGAACTTCGGTAGCTACGTAACGCATGAGACGAAGCACTTCATTTACTTCTACTTGGGCCAAGTGGCGATTCTCCTCTTCAAATCCGGCTAGGGGTTCAGGCTAGCGCCTGTGGGGGTCACGGCTGATGAGGAACATGGACTGTAGCACTAAAGACAGGCTCCAGCTCTTTAACCATGGCTGCGCCACTGCATGGACTCGATACTATATTTAATGTGTATATGTTGCCGTAAAAAATACCTACAATTCTCATTTCTTTCTCTGTTTTGGGGGGATTGCCTAGGAGAAGAAAGGCAGCGTATTATCCCCTCTTCCTCTTCTTTTTTTTTCCTTTTTATGTTCCTGCTTCTTTTTTTTCTGTTCTTTTGCACTAGGAGAACTGTAAAATGCTTCAACAATGGCCTTTAAGTGAGAAGAAGAAATGAAATAAAAATAAAATAAGAAACTTCAATTCCACAAAACAAATCTTTGGGTTTAACTTTCTTGCAGAAGGAAGGCTGGGGGTTTAACCCTAGCAGAGGAAAAAATAAAACTGTTAGGTGTAGAATCTGTCTAAAAGTTAACTAAATTATTTTTAAATTCCTGTCAAAGCTTCCCCTTCCCGAAATGGCACTATTGTCCCATGAAGTCGCCTTAGCTCTAAATAGTGATTGGAGGCAGCCCTGGGTGTGTGAGTGTTATCTGTGTGTTGTCTTGGCCCAATTTCCTTTGCTTTTCTTTGACTTGCCCGTGCTGCCTCCAACACCAGTTGAGCAAACAAAGCTGATATGGATTTGTGAAATGCTTGGTATCTTGAGGAGACGCCCCGCCCCCCCACCCCGAATTGGCTGGCCTGGTCTGCATCGGCGTTTTCCAAAGCATTTTTCAAATGAAAGATGTTTATTCTGTGTGTCCAAGATTCTGTTGTGATGCCCAATGGATGTGATCAGGATTTTCTATGCCCCTGTTTTTTGAGTCCGTACAGTATTGCCTTATTGTAGCTCATGTCCTCTCATTGTGCAGGGAAGATCCTGTCCAAAATCAGTGGCTTAAATGTTGCTGTGCTTTAAATGTCTCCAGTAAAGATGGATAGACCTTCATCTCTTAAGAGGCTCTCTTCTGTTGGCTTTCTATTCTGGTCCCCTCTTGACCCAACAAAAAGAGGGCCATCAGGAGCAGGCTCTGTTCCTAACCAGCTCCTGAATGTTGAAGGAAAGGTCTCTGGGCTTAGCTTCCTTAGTCTGTGGTTGTACAGGAATACTTTTAAGCTCTGTTGCAACAATAAAAAAAAATTCAGTGGGGATTGTTTTTTCTTTTTGCAAAGGTTATGTAAGAAATGCAGTGATAGCTTTAACATCTCTGGTTGCTTTTTGCAGTTCAAAGAGCCTAGAAATTCTATTAGGGGTGGGGCATGGGGAAGCAGTTGTCTAAAAACAAAGGGGAGTGAGGAAGCAAGAAGACTTTTTGAAGGAGCACTTTAACTCCTGGATTCACGGAGTTTCTCAGTCATCCAGGACATGGTTGTCCCAAAGCTGCTTTTTCAAAAGGCAACTGGACTCCTTGGTTTTTTTTCCTTTGAAAACCTTTCCCTTGTCATCCAAGAACTGAAGAAGTTTCTTGGATGAGAAGCGAAACATCTTCAAGGAAAAAAAACAAAGTTATTGATTAGAGAAATAGGACAGCCAACCCTCATTTATTGGGAAGCGGGCTGTGTCTGAAAAACAAGACAGATCCAAATAATAAAGAACATGCGCTATGTGCCGAATCCAAAGCAAGCAAACAAAAAAACAGGTTCTCTGTAGAAACTGTTTTATGAAGCAAAACAAATATTAAAAGTTGGAACAGCTGTTGTGTTCACTGTTATTTTTTTCCCATCCAAGGAGGCAGGGAGACAGTGGCAAAGTAAGTGCCTAGGGGTTCAAAGGGGCATCGTCTTACAGAAAACACCGTCCTTCATTGGAAATAAAAATGAGAAGACTGTCTTTGTTTCTTTAATTCTGTGCATGAGTCTAACTGAATAAGCTCACTTCATGGAGGGCGAGAAACGAATCCTTCCCATCCTAACCGCAGTTGCTCAGATTAACCCTTCTTATTTTTCAAAAACATTAAAATCGAATTGACACATTTAAGAACCGCGTTGAGTTTTGTTTTGGGGTGTGGGGGTTTTGGAGTGGAGTATGTACACAATTTGGGGTATGGGGAGGGGAAGTGCTAAGTTACAGGTAATCCTCAATTTACAACAGTTCATTTAGTGACTTCAAAATTAACGGCACTGGGAAAAAGTGCCATGATTGTTTTATCACACTTGTGACCATTGTAGCATCCCAATGGTCACATGATCAAAATCTAGACATGTTGCTACTGACTCATATTTACGACAGTTGCAGTGTCCCATGGTCATGTGATCACCTTTAGCTAGAATCACTTAACTGCAGTGATTCTCTTAATTGTGGCAATTGAGGTCATAAAATGAGGCAAAATTCATGTAATAACACCCTTCGCAACAAATTTTGGGCTCAATTGTCATAAGATGAGGATTATCATCTTTAGGACTTTATTAAATTTATATGTCATCTGTCTGGCTATTATAGCAATTCTGGGTGGTGTTCAACAATACAAACATGATTAAAGAATAAATACTATTTTCTCTAACCCATCAGTCACTCCCAGCATAGAGCCTCCCTTTTGGGGAAGGGGCCCTAGGCCAGTCAAAGCCAGGTTTTAAGATTTACAGAAGACCAAGTGTATGGGAATCAAAGCATCCCTTCAATGGGAGATTATTCCAAAGGGTGAGGGCAGCAGCACAAAAGACCAAAATTCTTCAGCAGGTGGGATCTGAAGTAGGCCTCTTGCTGGAGCGAGTGAGATGGGCCAATCCAATTGGGTCAGTTTACCCTGGATCTACGCCATAGCAACACGCACAAAATATAAACCCTAATCAGCATGGAGCTAGTGATCATGCTGGAAATATTTGCTCTGCAAGCTTGGGAAGGCCACAGCATCCTGGTTCTTGGTCCCAAGAAGATGGGACCTGCTTGGGGAAGAAAGACAATGATGGCCTGTTAGGAAATCTATAGAGATAGAATAAAGGCACAGAACATTGTAGAAACATCTGGAGGATGCTAGGCAGGTATGGTCTGGCCCACACCTGTTTTCACCCAAACCTACATGACTGAAGATTGTCTGACAGAATTGGTTCAAACCACCAAGAAATGCCCATTAACCAGTACTCAAGAAACATTCCCTGCATGTAGAAAGCCACCATCTTGGGGACATAAGTTCCTTTGTACCAGGGGTGTCAAACTGGATTTCTTTTGAGGACTGGATCAGCACCGTAGTTCTCCGTGGGCCGCTGGGTGTGTGTGTGCGTGTGCTGGAGAGTGGGGGGATGACGGGATGGCGCCTCCTGCAGCACCCTGCCAGCCAAAACAGGATGGACACCCCCCCACCCCGTTTTCAGCCTGAACGGCCTCCTGTAGAACTTTAGTGACCAAAACTACATGGGGGGCTGCACGCGGCGCCTTTTTGGTGGCACTGCGGGTAGGTCCTTTTGATATTCCCAGGTTGGCCCCACGGGCTGGATTTAAGCACCCTTGAGTTTGACACCCCTGCTTTTTACCTCTTGCCTAATGACAAGAGTTACAATGGACCTCTCCAGATGTACTTGCAACCTGCTTCTGGAGCTCCAACAGCTGTGCTCCCCCAGAGTCACATGATTACACGTTAGCATGCTTAGCAGTCAGATTACATTTGTGGATATTTGCAGTATCCCACAGTCACATAACTTTTTAAACAGTTTTTGCCGGTTTATGGTGTTTACTTCCAGTTTCTGGCAAAAAAATGCCCATTAAGTAAAACAGGTCCACTTAACACCGGAGATGTTCCCTTAACCACCAAAAAAGATGTAAAATCAGGAGCTGCTTAACAACTGCCAAACTTAAGACTATAACTTGACGATCAATTACAGCCAGAAGTCAAGGACTGAAATGGCTGAGTTCCTGTGCTATGCATAACTATAAGTAAATGAACTGAATTCACAACTCATGGTAATGAATGGTAAATGAACCAAATTGGGTGATTGGTCTGTGACTTCATTGTGGTTCGAGATCAGCTTTTTAACCACAACAATTTTTAAGATGTGTGGACTTCAATTCCCAGAATTCCTCAGCCAACCCATGCTTGCTGGGGAATTCTGGGAATTAAAGTCCAGACGTAGTTGAAATACTATTCAAGACACCGAACCGGACTTCCGTTTTGCAGGGCTTCGGCGACAGGCAGGAATCCACGATCGTGCACGGTTTCTGCCTGGGCTTGCCACCGGAGCGCCCCGAGCCAGTTGGCTTCGGGGCTAAGCCACCCCGTAGAGGTTGGTGAAGACAGGAGAGACTCCAGCAGGGTTGAGGAAAGCCGCATCTTTCCTCCCCAGATGGCTAAACTCCCTTTCCCGAAGGCAGCAGAGGAGAGGCGGCGGTCAGAAATGGCCCGCCTGCAAAAGAAGCCCTCATCTGGAAAAGATTGTGCAGAAGGAAGAAAGTGCGAAAGTGAAAGTTTTTGGCTGACCGGGGATAAGAAGTAAACAATAAGATACCCTGGAACTTAATCCTAAAAAAAAAAAAAAAGAATATATTGCTGGCCCAAAGAATAGCTCGGAAGGCAGCGAATGAAGTGGAAAAGGGAAAGTGTTTTTTTTTTCACTGCTGCCTTCCTTACGTTGACAGCGGAAGAGATGAATGAGAAAATCGGAAAAATCTGTTTTGGCCATCACAGGTATTTAAACTGGAAAAATTTAATGCCAAACGGGAATAATAAAGAATTTCTTGGAATATAAAGGCAAAAAAAAAAAAAAAGAGAAAGAAAATTTTTCTTTTGGCTGTAAGTGGGAAGGGAGAGGAAGAGAATAAGAAAAGGATTTGGAAGGAGATAGCCTGGAATCTAAAAAATCCTAAAGCCATGTCACAGCTGGTAGCGCAACGGATGCAAAGAGGAATGTAAAACAGACAAAAAAGCTTGCCACCATTGGAAACGCGATGCATCGCGTTTGTGTAGGGCTCACTGCATATTTGTTTTTTTCATTGCTCTGCGGTATCCGTGCCAGCCATGCCGTCTAACTGTGATTTCATCGGCAACGAGTCAAAGTTTTGAGCTGCACAAGAACTTTTTGAGGCGGATGAAGGTATCGCAGAGCGTGTCCGTTCCTACATCCGCTACGGCATTAGAGGGGAACATCCGTTATATGTTCCGTCGTCATCCATTAGCGCATCCGCTTTATATCTGCTTAGGCATCTGGCTGTGGCATCCACGGCAACTCAA
>BHFT01048995.1:0-63339 GCA_004320025.1 Laticauda laticaudata
AAGTATTTAATGAGAATATTTCATTCATTCAGATCTTGGATGTCTTCCTTTTGTGTTCCCTTTATTTTTTTGAGCAGAGTATTTAGTCATCTTTGCTTAACAAACCACTGCTTAATTCCATATATAAGTCCAGTCTCTGTGCTAGCATTCATCATTTGTATGTTTCCAAACAAATACAAGAAATGACGTGCAAAATTTTCAGAAGTTTTGTAACATATCTGAGTGGAAACAAAATATTTCTCTTAAATGGAGAAGTATCTCTGTCCTTTGCCACTCTTAGATGTTTTAGCAACTGTCTTTGACTTTAGAAAGCAAGGCGACTTCAACAATTGAGGTGAAGTACTTTATTCCCTGCACAAAGTTCTGCAAAGCATCTTTTTGCGGGATTTTACAGCAGTCTATAAGAAACCATCATTTCAATTTGGGTAAGAAGATGAGGGAAAAAATCCTCTAATCTGTGAAACGTTGTGACTGATGCCTATCTGGAAATGCAGAGAGATATCTGCAAACATACAAATAATAATAATTCCAGTATTGTTTGTCTGGTCCTCAGACTTACCTAGGCAAATAATAGGTTCCACATCTGGACTTCCTTTCGCAAAATCTGCACCTGTTTAATTTTATAGAACTGTTATTTAGAAGCTCAATTATCAACAAGATGGAAATATTGTGACTAATGTGTCTTTATTTTGGAAAAAGAGTAGGACTAATAGATCAAAGAATCGAACAGAAAAATCCTATAGTTATCCTTCTAAGAGTATGAGAATGGAGGTATTCCAGATAATTATAAATGACTTTCTGACTGAAGCAGCCTACAGAAATCACTGAAATTATCCTGTCTTGATGACACACTTAAAAAAATATTAATGTTTCTTCGTTGATATTCATTTGTGGCTAGACCTTTGATAAAAATGTGAATTGCTTGGGATTACTAAAACATGCAGATTTCTTTAAATGTATGCATTTTAGGTCCAGAAGCTACAGAATATTGTGGCAAGTCGAGCATCCCAGTACAATCATGATATGAAGAGGAAAGAACGAGAATACAACAAACTAAAAGAGCGGTTTCATCAACTCCTGATGAGTAAAAAAGATAAAAAAATAGGTATAACCATTTATTATGGTAAAAATGATGATATGGATGTTTGCTTCTGCTTTACATTTTAATGTAACATGGAGTGATCTATTAGAAGTGCAACACTCACTATCCCCTGAAAGGGCCACTGGAGTCCAGGTTTTCCTTGCCCTCTTGGTATGGCCGTCGGTCCACAGTGGTCCGTTTCTCAGGCACCTCTATTGGTCTAGATCAGGGGTCTCCAACCTTGACAACTTTAGGACTTATGGACTTCAACTCCCAGAGTTCTTCAGCCAGCTTGAAGTTGAAGTCCATAAGTCTTAAAGTTGCCAAGGTTGTAGACCCCTGGCCTAGATCATGTAGTGTTGTAGTGGTCAGTCTCCTCTTAGCAAGCTGGTCACATGATGGGGTGATAGTCTTTTCTCAGCCAGCGGGTCACATTATGAGATGGTATTCATGTGACTGGTTGGCCCTTCTCTCTCTCTCTCTCTCTCTCTCTCTCTCTCTCTCNCTCTCTCTCTCTCTCTCTCTCCCTCTCCCTCTCCCTCTCCCTCTCCCTCTCTCTCTCTCCCTCCCCACTCTCTCCCTCCCTCTCTTGAATTGCTTGCTGAACTCTCCCATTGCCTTTGTTCCTTCATACATTCCTCTGCTTGCCCCACAGAAGCCTCCTCCATCTTATCCTCTTCTCTCCCCCAGGCCTACCCCACAGAAGCCTCTCCTAACTTCCCTATTGACTTCACACACACACCCCTCCCCGCTCTTTCCCCAGGCCTCTTTCTCCCTTTCCTATCTTTTTAGGCCTCTTTTTCTCCTCCTCCCCGAAAGGTAGTTCTCTTCCCTATCCTTACCTTCCAGCCTTTTTTTTCTCCCGCTCTCCTTCTGTCTCCCTCTCTTCCTGCCAAAAAACCACCTCATCCTATTCCCTTCTCCCCTCCCTCCCCCGCTACAGAAGCATGCAAAGAGTAGTAAAATACACCTATGGATAAAAGATGGGAAACTTCCTTTGAGAATGTGTAGCAAGGAAGTTATGTAGTATTAAGGGCAAATAGGTATCCAGAACAAAATGCATGATAAATTCCAACCTAGAGTAGATCGTATAGTATTGGTCATCTTAGATGCTGTGGATAAGCTTGATTCCAAGCCTAATCCATCTGAAACAAAATGGGATCTGGCTTTTTACAGTTACTTATTTAGCCATCTATTACACATAACATCATTGTGGAGAAGTATTTTTTCCAAATGAAAGTACATAGGTTTAGTTTAAAGTAAAAAAAGTTTGGTCCTATGAAACAGAGGAAGGTTCTGAGAAAGTGAGAAATTAAAGTATGAAGACAGGAGATGTGATTTTGGTTTAACTTTGGGTTACAAATTTTGAAATATAGCAGTCAATCAGCTCAGCTCTTCCTCAAGTGACAAGTCAATTTTTATTAAAGATATTTAAGACATTGCTTTTTAAATTTTTTTTCCTTGTTATAGCTATCGATATTTTAAATTACGTCGGCAGAATTGATGGCAAGAGAGGTGCCTGGAGAACTGGGAAAACTGAAGCTAAGTGAGTTGGCCAGTAAAATATTCATTTTTGCTTGCTACTATATTTCATATTAAATTACTTTAAGAGGATTTTTTTTTCAGAAATGAAGAAGAAATGTTCAAAACTCTCTTAAATGAGTATGAACAGCGCCAGAAACAGCTCCTAGTTGAAAATGCTGAACTGAAAAAATTACTTCAACAAATGAAGAAGGAGATAATTTCTTTGCTTCCATCACAAAAGCAGATGCCTAAAGAGAAGATTGAAGATAACACTGGGCCTGTAAGTGTATATATAGCATATGTTTAAAACAAAACTCTGCATTGCTAAATCTTGTGAAATGACTATAGGTAGTCCTTGATTTACAACAGTTAATTTAGTGAGTGTTGGAAGTTACAATGAAAAAAGTGACTTATAAGAATTATTCATATAACGATTGCAGCATCACCATGGTCATATAATCAAAATTTGGATGCTTGGTAATTGGTTCATGTTTATGACAATTGCTGCACTCCAGGCTCATTTGTGATCACCTTTTGGGACCTTCTGACAAGCGTAGTCAATGGGGAAGCCAGATTCATTTAGCAATTGGGTTACTAACTTAACCACTCCAGTGATTCGCTTAATAACTGTGGCAAGAAAGATCATAAATGGAGCAAAAGTCACTTAACCATCTCACTTAGCAACAGAAATTTTGGGCTCTGTTGTGGTCATAAATTGAAGACTACCTGTGCTTCAGTCATATGTGATTTTGGTTTGGTTTTAAAGGGATGAAATGAATTTGCTGGTTATATTTTGGGTACATCTGAACCCTTTTGGGAATTTACATACCACTTTTGGGGGGGAACAAAACTATTGAAGATAAAACTAAGAATAAAAATAAAATATTTAAAGTATAATATTTCAATATAATTAATCATTAAAATGTAAAGATATACCCTAAGAATTATCAAATCAAATAAGCCTCCATTATATTCAAAGACCAGCATAAGGGGGGACAGGCTACAAGGAATTTAAAGATATTAAAAATACCAAAATAAAATTACATAGAAAAATAAAAAATATAGAAAACAAACATCTAAAAAAATTCTAAAAAGAGGGATAAAAACAATAAATGTTCTTTAGAATGTATACTTTTTTCACTTAAGAACAGTAATAAATCACCTCATGTGATTTTAAGTTCCACAGTTGAGCAGTTCAAGTCCTCATGTGTTGTACTTCATATTTTCTTTCTATGTCCAATGCTCTATCTTTGATAGAGGATGTGAATGTGAGCCAGAGCATCTATGATTGATTATTATTGATTGCTGTTTCTATTTTGGACTGTTTCTTTCCCCTTGCAGGTTTTCCATATTTACTCTCTTTTGAGATGGACAACTATAGAAATTATTTAATAAATACATGGAATTTTTTTCCTAAGCAAATATAAGAGAGGAATAGAAAAGCTTTTGTATGGTTTCCATTTAGGAGACCATTAATCTTTTAAGAGGAAAGAATATAAGCCAGTTACACTTTGATAATTCTAGCCAGGTTCATAAAAATGTTTTTAAACTATATTATTTTGTAATATTTTCACTTTTATATTCCATTACAGAGATGTAAGGATAGGCTTGTGTAGGGAGATGCTGAACTAATAATAATTGTGGATCACAAATAACTTGTTCTGGGTGGACAAATTATTCTAATCGGGGGCACTTGGTTCTTGTTGCAAAGCTGTTCTCTTCTACCTATCAGTACCTTCCATCATTATATTAATACATCCCTTAATTGCCTTTTAGTCTCTTTCAGTATACTCTGCAGGACAGGAATTCAGTGTTATCACCCTCTTTATTCAGTAGGTGGAGCTAGTATTTTTCTTTGACTAAAGAATAACCTTATAGAAGTCTGGGTCTACTCTAGGACAGTCAACTATAGCTAGTAAATTCATATACTGTATATTCAGTAGTTAATATTTTACTGGTAGATTTTTAAAAGAGACATACCTTTTACAATTAAGCTGCCCAATATAGTTGAATTCAGTTTATGAATACTAAAACATTATATAAATAATGTATGAAGATATCATGGTTAGAAAACAGGTTAAAATCAACTCTTCTGGTGCTTAATTTACAAGAATAAGGTGACTAGGATATGAAAAGGATTATTTTTAGGAAATACTGATTCTAATACATTGTCTAGAGGAATCAAATGATAAGTGATAGTTGTGCTACATGAGGAATACCCGCACATAGTCAAGAAATAGAGATTTCCCAAGATTGTAATTGATTTAATATATTACATAAATATACTAACATTTAATATTAAATATACAATAATTGTAATTTATGTTTTTTTGAAGTTAACAATAGTATTGTAAATAAAAATGCACACAGTAAATATCCATAACAAAATGCAAATGAAACTTGTAGAATTATCTTTTCAGAATTATATATATCTTTTCAGATTCTCTCAGACTTGGAGGAAGACTCTGGAGAAGCAAATAAAGAAGACATGTGGGAACTTTCTTGTGAAACAGTGCGTGAACAGCTTGCTAATAGCATTCGAAAACAGTGGAGAATGCTGAAAAATCATGTTGAAAATTTGGATAACCAAGGTGACATCTGTTTTCCCTGCAACATTTATGATTTCTGGTTAGGCAGAAGGCTAATGTAGTTTGATCTGGGTCTTGTGAACACCAAAAATGTTTTTAGCCATAGAAACATAATGTGTTCATTAGCATAATAAAAAACGTGGAAGAAAATTGTGTTTCAGATACCAACAATATTGTTATAAAATATAAAAATATAAAAATAATGAAACACACTATATTTCTTGTATTCTTAAGAATATAGTGTCTTTTTTTGTTTTAAACACTCTTATTTTGAGAAGTTGCTTCCTTTTATAATTACTTGTCATTTTGACAATCTTCCCATTATCTTCTTTCCAAAGAATTTATGTCAGTCAAACTGAATGTTGTAACAACCATGAATTAAGAAAAATTGCAGAGAAATGATATAACATTTAAGATTAGTTTAATTTTGATTTAGAGTATAAAACATAAGTGTAGCGTATGTTTTTTTCTACATTATCTGATCTCCATGAATGATTACTGTTTGGTTTTGCTTAAGATTTCAAAGAAATTACACTTTTTATAACTGGAAGTCCTTAATGAGCCCATTTATATTAGTGTATATGTTTTATTTGTTCTCTAGGCAATCATGTCTGATTCTACTCATTTAAGACAAAGACTTACCAATTATTATTTTTTGATTTTTACATAATTATTTTTGAACAGCCCTTTTAATCTAAAGGATCTAAATAAAAGTCATGAAATCCCAGAGATCATAAACAATTAAAAAGCAATTTAATGGCTTGTCAGTTGAGAGGATTAAATAGATTTAATGAAAATACATTTTATGTAGAATTCTACTATATAGTGTTTTTTTAAATCAAATTCAGTAAGAAATATAAATTAATAAAATCCAGTTGTCTAGATATGCAGGTGGCCATCAGGTTACAACCATTTGTTCAGTACCTTACAAACTAAGCCAGTGCTGAAGAAGTGGTTGTTACAACCAGTCACTTGAAGTCCTTGCTTAACAGTCCATGAGGTCCTCATTTAATGACAACAACTGGGACTCCCAGAACTGCCTACACTAAACAGTGCAGTCATGTGACATTGTACTGTACAACCATGTTTCTTACCAATGGCAAATCTATTTCCAGTTGCTGACTACAAACAATGGCACGACAAAGCCTGCAAGCAAGAACTTGTGGGTAGCCCTTGACTTGCGACCACAATTGAGGCCAAAATTTCTGTTGCTGAACAAGACAGTTGTTAACTGACTTTTGTCTCATTTTATGATCTTTCTTGCCTCAGTTAAGTGAATCACTGCAGAGGTTAAGTCAGTAACATGGATGTTAAGTGAGTGGCTTTTCCATTGACTTAGCAAAAAGTCGCAAAAGGTGATTATATGATTCTGGGACACTGCAGCTGTCATAAATACAAGCCAGTTGCCAAGCGTCTGAATTTTTATTATGTGACCATGGGAATTGCAATTGTTGAAATTGGTCACAAGTTATTTTTTTTCAAAATTGTTATAACTTCAGTTACTAATTAATGATTGCAAATTGAGGACTGTCTGTACTACATATCAAAGAAGAGATATGTCAGAGCTGATAAATATGTAATATACTTTGTAAATAACTGATTAATTGAATATTTACAATGCAGTGTAACTAAATACACCAAAAATAATCAAGCACTTTTTCAAACATGTAGTATCGCATGTATATTCTGGTTCTCTGAGTGACAAAGATACAGTCTCACGACATGAGCATGAACTGGAAGTGGAAGGACTGCAACTGGAAATTCAGCAGTGCAAAGAGATGATAAAAACTCAACAGCAGCTTTTACAGGTAAGCATTCAAATATATACCAGTTTCAAAAAAGAGATGTAACATAAAGAAGAATAAAAGAAGTGCATCAGACCATACTCCTGCTTATTGCCTGTTGTATAAATAGAAGAAAACCATATATTAAGAACTGGCATACCAGTTCTTCAGAATTTATTTAATAATTCTAAATATTTAATTGGTTTTGACATATTGATAAAAAAGGAAAATTGTATGAATCATTCACTCTGCCTTCTTGGAATTGCTGGAAACTATGTTAGTGTTAACATTTTCCCACATACGCTGTAAGGAGAACAGTGAGCAGTGTGGTGGCTTAGTGGTGAAGACACTTGCCTCCAGAAGGTTGAGAGTTCAATCCTAGATAGCTGCAGATTTTTTCTTTTTCCTAGAGTGCAAAGAAAAAAAAAACTGCTATGAAGTCTGTGTGGCATCAGGAAGGGCATCTGGCCATTAAAAACACAGCTCCATCCAGTCACCCTGACTCTTATCCCAGATTAAGGGTCCTAAAAAGGAAGCTGTGAAGAGAACAACTATTCATGTGGAGTTTGGCTTTGGTTTGGGTTTGTTTATTTAGTAATTTAGTTTTTGGATTCTCTCCATCCTGTCCATTCTTTTTACTTCTGGCTTAATGTGATACCATTTGCTTTGTTCCAGTTAGGTTTTTAATGTTATTTGATTAACTTTTTCTGGCAACTAATGATAACTTGATTGTGGCCAGGGAGGTAGCTTTCAGATAACCTTATTTGATTTCTGCGTACTTCACATTCTATCTGCAGCAGCAGCTAACTGCTCCCTGTGATGATGACACCAATATGTTGCTACAGGATTGTTACTTGCTGGAAGAAAAAGAGAGACTCAAGGAAGAATGGAAGTTGTTCAGAGAACAAAAGAAGAACTTTGAAAAAGAGCGCAAAAGTTTTACTGAAGCAGCTATTAGATTAGGACTGGAGGTACTCTTTGTTTCCTAAAGCTGGAAATTAATTTCTTAGGCAACCAGATGATCAAGAATTATACCCATAAATGTAGTAGGCTTTCTTTTTGCTTTATTCATGTTTCACATGGGGATTGTTGAACAGTTCAAAAGGAGGAATATTTATAACAGCATGTGCACTTTTTTTAACTTAAAAGATTGATTGTCCCTCTATTACTGCATACAAGGCTGTTTGGAAAAATCTGAGTCTTTCATTCTCAGCCATATAATTCAAGTACCAACATCATCACAATTCTCTATTCTTCAGGATTAATTTCTCACATTCTTAACTAGTTGCATGCCATTGTAACTCCCCTGAAGGAGCAGGTTCCTGATCTATAGCTGCCACTCGATTCACACATAGCAGCTATGATGAAGAGCTGCTCCAGATTTGGTGAGATTTAACAGTAGTCAAACCCCCGCTTGACTACTGCATGTTCTCTATATGGAAGCTACTCCTTGACATTGGTCCAAAAGTTTCAGTTGATGTAAGTAAATTGCAAGATAATAAGAAGGTACAGCAATCACATGGTATCTACAAAAAGATCTTCCCTGGTTACCAGACATTTACCAGGCATAATTTGCAGTATTGATGTGGCCCTAACCAGCTTCATGCCCAAGGGATTACTCCTCTCATTACCAATTGGTTTAATTGTTAAGGAAAGATCCTTATACAATTATTTATTTATTTTTATTTATTAAATTCATATATCACCCATCAAGCGATTCTGAGAGGCTTACAATGCCATAAATAACAGTATAAACAACTAGGATGTTAAAAAACATTAAAACATTCATTATTGAAAAAAACATTAAAATTAATACAAAGTGAATAAAACGGGCCAATGTGTAACTGGGGTAGATGTAGGAATCTTCCCCTAATCTACTAGCTACTTCCAAAATGGGAGACTCCCAGCAGGGCCCCAAGCAACAGGGCCTCAGGACCAAGCTAGGTTTTCAGGCTGTTTTGGAAGGCCAAGAGGGTGGATCTCACCTTCAGGGGCACGATGTTTTAGAGGGCAGGAGCCAAGGCATTGAACTAGGGGTCTCTCCACAGAAACATAGAGAGAAGGATTTTAGGCTCTGTGCATTTGGATTTTGGTTGCTGAGATCCAAATAGACAGGAAATGGCAGGGACCTCTTTTATCCTGCTCTCAAGAGGCAAGAGGGAGTCCCCTCGGCAAGGGGCAGTAGTTTGCAACGTTCCCTACCAGCTTCCCCATTGACTTACTGGGAAGGGAAGATTGCAAATGGCAATCAAGTCATAAATGCAAACCAGTTGTTAAGCACCCAGATCACAGTCATGTGAACCGTGGGGTGGGATTGGTAGTTGCGACATTTTGCAATAATCAGAAATAATTTATAGGCTACAAAATGTCCTTTCTAAGGTTTTGTAGATTCAGTCATTAAGCAACTGTTCTTTAAGCAAGGACTGCATACGTTTTATTAGCTACTTTGAGTGCTCATCAGAGTAGAAAATGAAGTATAAATCAAATAAGTGATGCGTTACAAATACACAAAAAAAATTGCAAAAGTAATTATTGCATTTTTTTAAAGTTGACAGAGTATTAAATTCATCATTTTTTTGTAATTTTATATTTTCTCTTGATGCAGAGAAAGGCATTTGAGGAAGACCGTGGAGTTTGGCTGAAGCAACAGTTCTTAAACATGACTTCTGATCAAAATAAGGCTGACCGGATGAAAGCGCAGAATGCTTTCCTGGGAAGTAAGACATATATATTATCAAGTTTGGTTTTTCCTTGATATCTGAAATACTTGTTGGTATAAATCACTGGTGATACCCGAACAGGAGGTTGAAGCCACACATAGATGCATGCAAGCTTATCTTTCTCATGTGGCCAAATTTGCCCAGAATGGGACAGGGTCTCCTCCCTCAAGCAGGGGGTTGAACTAGAACACCTTCAAGATCCCTTCCAACTATGTTATTCTATATTCTGATCTTCTAACATAGTAGTTCCCAAAGTGGGCAAGGGGGCTGGCAGAGGGGCACTAAGAGGCGGCAGGGGGGCGTTCAAGGCGCTGGCTGGCCCTGCAGTTTCACCCATTGAGGCGCCGGCTCTGGAGCGGTGCTACAGTCAATGGGTGAACCTGAATGCCCCCCTGCTGCCTCTTGGCGTCTCCTAGGGGGCTGTTGAGGTAATTCCCCATTAGGAGAATGAGCGCATACAGGGAGACGTATAGAGAGTAGTATTGGAATAATACACACACAGTACATAGATACACTGTACAGTTAATGAAGGTTTTTACTTCCAGTAAAGTTTAAGCAAGGTCCAAAATAAGCAGTCCAAAAGTCATTTACAGGTTAATCAGTCAGTTTTTCAATCCAGGGATATTCCAGTAACAAAAGTCCAGTATCAAAAACAATTAAGTATCAGACTTACATTAAATCCAGTAATATCAGTCAATTAGGAAAAATGGAGCAATAGCATACTTTCCAACAAAAGAAAATAAAGATACACTCACACTCTCTTCTGAGACTCAGACTAAGACAAACCAGGTTTCTAGCCTCCATCTTATGACCATTTGAAGAAACCACACCCAATTGCATGCTCCTTGCCAGTCTGGAGGTAGGGAGGGAGGAAGAAGAAACGAGAGAGAGAGACCTGATGCATCAGAATTTAATGAGGCCTAGTTTAGACTGAGGCCCTTTTCCACATTGAAAACATCTTTGCCAGCACATTGAAACCTCTTTGGCTTCTTATTTAAGGTTTTATAGACGAAACATGGTAAGACTACCAGGAAGCTCTCACATTTTGTTGAGGCTTTAAAACAGGATCCATTGGACCAGATCTCCACCTAAAAATTACTTTTCCCCAATGTAATTACAGTGCCAATTCTGAAGAAGCCAGAACAAAATGTCTGGTAAATTGCAAGGAGAACACACACATACACTCAGCATGTTTCGCCCTTCTAACCCTGCTGGAGCAGGTGATTGGACTATTATCTTTATCTTTCTCCTCTCTCTCTCCCTCCTTTATTTCTTTTTCTTTTCTGTCTCTTCCTTCCTCCCCCTTCTTTGTCCTGGCCTTTTTCTTCTTTCTTTCCTTTTCTCTTTCTTTTCTTCCTCTCTTCTCTCTTTCTTTTCTCTCTCTCTTTCCCTCTCCTCAGCCACCCCTTTAGATTAGGGGTCACCAAACTTTTGGACCTCAGGGACCACCAAACTCATAATTTTAAATCCTGGAGACCGCTAATATGAATTTTGACTGATGGTGGCTTTCTGGCGTTGGGAGAGAGAGAGAAAGAGAGAGAGAGAGATCTGATCCAACCTCTCTCTCCCCCTCTCTCACACACACATAGGCACAGGGGTGGGATTTAGACCCCTGATCTAAAGCTGTCAAAACTCCAAAAACAGGTCAAGTATTTCTGGGGAGGCCAGTCATAAATTAGAATACTTGCTAAACAACAGGCCATTAAGTGAGGACCACTTGTATTTGGTTTGCCAGTCACCTGGCCACACCCACTCAGTCACATGACCAGCAAGCCACAACCACCCAGTCACATGACCAACAAACCACAACCTTAAATTAGGCCATGCCCACAGAAATTTGAATCCCACCCCTGGGGTGGCACCGAGGATGAGTTTGTAGCACCAAGGAGGCGGTGGACCAAAAAAGTTTGCGAACCACTGGTTTAAAGCATGAGGTAAATGCAACCCCATTATTTTCTCAGTCTCACCCAATGAATTTTCAAAGACTTGTAATTAATAATAAGAAACAACAACAGAACATTTGTCAGCTTGGAAATCTCTTTCTAAAATCAGATTGAAGAAAAAGAAGTAGACTTAGCTGTGATGTATGGATTTCTGTTGTAAACTTCCCAACAATCACAATTCTCTGGAGACTTTACAAATACATTAAAAACACTTTCTATACAATCAAGTGACATAAAAAACAACAAAGGGAAATAACATTTATAACAGCAGCAATAATAATACTAATCACAACAAATAGGGCACAAACCTTATAGTAAAGCACGGAAGAATTAATAATTGTAAAGACAGTTTTAAAATATCACAGACAATTAAATAAAATACAGATTTTTCCCTTGGTACTGGAAAAAAATCATTGAGTTTCCAGCCTCTTTAGGGAAGGCCTGAGCCTTTTCTGAGAAACAGTGTTTGTTTTTCAGGTTCTGAATCAGATAATCCATTAACCAATGTCAGGTCGCACCAAAAAAAAAATAAACATATGTCCAATGTACCCAAATTTTCAGATGTTTATTCAACAACTCAGCATATTCTTGGGAACAGGTATGTTTGTTTGTTTTTTTCTTTCTTTTCCAACAACAGAAAACTTTAAACAGGTAAAATCAAAGTGTTATGAATTGGGAGAAATTAGTTAGCTATTCCAAAAGATGGCAGAATAATAATTTTTCAATATGACATTGGAATAATTGGTTTTAAGAAGGCAAGTGCTATTCAATTCACAGTACTGTCTGCAGATTGGCGGCAAATATCTGCAACCATTTCTTCTTAAGTCTTCAATAAAATCATTGGTTCTTAGGCTGGTTTTGGAATTCTCTGGCATATGCTCACCTTGTAATACATTAGGACAAGTATATCAACATCAGCTATGGGTGTCTTCTTGCACAGAGAGTTTATTTTTGTAGCAGTGAAGATATAGAACTGGAACCTATCGTATCTTGTTGTATATTGTTGACAAATTATTTGGTTTGGGGTGGATGGGTGTTTTCATAAAGGGAACCAGTTTTTATTCATCTCATAATTGTGTTTGTATACAAACTGTATTAAGAACCAGTAGCAAGTGCAGCAAACCCTGATGACAAAATGATGCCCTTAGGTACTTGGGTCCTGACATCTCAGAAAAGTAGAGGAAGCATTTGTATGAAGTTATGATTCTATATTTTATCATTCCTTCCTCTTCTGCAAATGCCTATGTGAAGAATAGTGCATTAATTTTCTTGTTGTTTTCTCCCAGTTTGAGTACTTTTCTGGATAAAATACCTGAAGACCAAAAGACCAACCAGATTAAAAGGGAGCCATTAATGCTGCAGATTAAGGAAGCCAGCCCTGTGGCAGAAGACAGTGGGAACAACAACATACATGGGCCACTATCAGATTTATGCACAGACCACATTATTAATTCATCTTAGCTTTTTGAACACTCTTGCTCTTTTTGTTCAACTGTTTCACCCATAAATTTTTTGAGTTTCACAAAACAGACTATGAGTGGAATTTATGGTGATAGCTGTTATGCTGTATGTGTGGCTTTTAAAAAACCCCTCTCTGCCTCCCAAAAAACTTTCCTGTATTCCTGTCCCATTTAGAGAGTCTCTTTGCCCTTTGCTCAATATAAATAGCAAATCTTTATTCAGATTTATGTATATTCTTATTACAGATGATATGGTTCTTTAATTGAAGGAATGTGTGATTTTTTTAAAAGAAAAAGATGAAATGCTTTAGCATTTGTATGTTTTCTTGCAAGCAAAAGTAGCACTTTTAGCAGTCAATTAGTTTATGATGAACTGGTCGCTTGTATATTTCAAGTGTAACTGGCATTGAAACTTTTTTCTCTTAACTTGAATGTATAGTATATTATAGAGTAACATGGCAGATTCTATATTTATTGTATAATTTTGGATTACCTCTTTTCATATATTTTAAACAAAAAGCAGGGCCTTAGCTTTCAAACAGATAAGATATAAAGCATTATGTGATAATGCCATTTAATGTATGAAGCCCTACATTCCCCAAATCATAATATTTTACATGCCAAAACATGCTTATGAAAGAGGTTTTTTTTTTAAAAAAATGATTATTTCAGGAACACAAAACTTAAAAATGAAGTGCTACAAAATATGGACAAATATACATGGGGTGCTTTTATAGGAGTTCTTATAAGGTAGATTCTATACAGAGATAAGCATTATGTCTCTACTTTGTCAAAGTGTTCTAACTGGCCTTTGGAATTCAACAGTCAGACAATATGTCATGTTCCTGATGTAAGAATTGTTGACTTGTCTACGCTTGAAGAACCAATCTATATTTACTCGAGTGGAGATACGCCAAATGATTCAGAAGATGATTGCAATATTTTTCCACAGTACAGTCTGAATGAAGATGATACATACTTCAACTAAGCAAATCAGCAGACTTGAATCCCTCTGAAAATATCTCTGTTTTTAAAATGAAATAAATGTTACAATGTGTATTTCAAATTGTATAGTTTTTTTTCTTCCAATTCACACATAAGAGCAGATCCAGTACCCATTTAGAAGTGCAGAGTAAAAAGTTGACTGCAGTTTTTATGGTGCTTATGAGTTGGAAAAAAGTGTTGCAAAGTGGGTGAATGATCAAATGGTGTTTCAATTTAAGCCAGTTGAGGCACTTTGGAGCAAAATCTGAAACTTCATAGATAGTCTGAAAGAGTCTATACTGACTGCATTTAAGTGGGAAGAAGATACCAGGGTGATAATGTAACTTGATAATGATGTGAACTCAGCCATGAAAAAAGTGACTTTGAATAGGGATTCTGACCCAGAAGTATACACAATTGGTGCACAAAAGAGATTTGTGCAAAAACTATCCAAATTGCAGGTGCCATCTGGTTCTCAAGGAGCAGAGAGTTCATACTGTGCACCAGCTATATATGGGTAAGTGGAACTGGTCCTGAAAAACCCTAAAAACTTTCCATAAAAATGGAAACTCCCCAGGCCAAGGGATCCTAACTGCCATGCCCACTCTAAATTGAAGCTTATTCTTCCCTAGCCAGACAGATACCCTCTCCAGCCTTCAGACGCTGGGACAGAACTGATTGGCTGAATAAAGAGAAGGATGTGAACATCTTTAAGGCTAGGTCACATCGGCCGACTGATGCAAAACACATGTAAAAAGGACACAGCGGACGAGCAAATTTTCCATCCATTATCTGCTCTTAAAAGTGCCCCAAATTTGCATAAAGAGCGGACAACGGAAAGGAAAGGACGTGGGGAGGACGTAGTGAGGATGTTAAGCGGATGCTCAACGGAAGCCTAGCGGATGGAAGCGAATGACACATCCGCAGGGCTTCCGGGGGAGCACAGTGAAGCAGACGCGCAGCGGAAGGAGCGGATGCTGAGCGGATGCCATGGATGCATCGCAGACGCCTAGCAGATGCCAAGCGTTCACTGCGCATGCGGGGAGGATGCATTGCGTCAGCCCCGCGGATATAAAGGGAAGCAGCTCGCAAGCAGGTCACCATTCAGAGGAAAGACCCTGCTGCCAGACACACCTTCAGCCAACAACATGGGGAAGAAGAGGAAGCCTGTGCCTACTCCTGCCAGCCCTGGCAAGAAGGACAGGGCCACCATCCCACCCCCTGGCGCTGACTCTGTCTGTCTGCTGGGGCTTCTCTGCTTGGTGCTGACTCTGCTGGTGCTGGGGCTTCTGCTGGTGCTGCTCCTGGTGCTGGTGCTTTGCTGGTGCTCCTCCTGGTGCTGGTGCTACTGCTGGTGCTGACTGCTGGTACTGCTCCTGGTGCTGCTGGTGCTTGCTGGTGTGGTGGAGCGCCCCTACAACCTCAAAAGCCCTGCTGATGAGGGCCCAGAAGGCCCTGCCAGAGGGAGGAAGAGGCATTCGCGAGAAAAGGGTGAGAGGAGACAGTACTCCATTGCAGAGGAACATGAGGAGGAGGTGCTCGAATGGCTGAGGGAGAACAAGTACCTCTGGAGAAGGGACACAGGCTCTATCGAGACACCAAGCGGAAGCAGGCGCTTGGAGAGAGAAGGCGAGAGCCTGGGCTACACTTCGGATGTCTTCCTGGGGTGGTGGAAGCACATGCACACTGTAGACGGGAAGCTGCACCTGAAGAAGTCTGGCCAGGCCGCTGTCAAGCTGACCGACCGGGAGACCTACATGATGGCCAAGTGCAGCTTCTTGGAGGGTGAGATCCGCCCACGAGGAGCAGTCCCTATGTTCAATTCCTCCTCAGGCAGCCCACAGAGAAACCAGTCCCTCTTCTGGCCAAGAGTCAGCTCCTGTGTTCAGGCAGGTAATCTTTGGAGCGCCCCACGACGGAGACCCCCCGACAGCTGCACTCCCATGTGTGGAGCAACATGGAGGACGCCCCTGCCTGCAGTGGAGTCAAGAGAGGCCCACTGTCACCAGAGACTAACCGCACACATACCCCCAGCTCCACCTCCACAGAAAGCAGCAGAGAGGCAGACCGGAGGGGCAGAGCTACACTGCCCGTGCTGGAGATCAGGGACACTCATCAAGAGGCAGCGATAGAGCTTCCTCTCTCAGCTGGTACAGTCCAACATACCATCCTCTAACAGAAAGTCCTTTCCTCACCTACGTCAACCAGACCCTCATGAAATGCCCGAATCACTAGTATCATCGTTTTCAAGGAGAGATACAGGTTTCTGCACACCCTCCAGGTCCACTGAACTGCTGGACCCAGTCCAGGTCTGCTCCTCCACCCCAGGTGATGTCACAGCCTTCAAGGCTTTTCCCAGCCCCTCACCTTCAGCTAACGGCTACTAGGAGTTCCAGCAGCACAGGCAGCCCTTTCTCAGTCCAGGCACAGTACATCGCACACAACAGATACCCCGACGCCTCACCTCGCCACCTGCAGACAGACAGCCCACTACACTCCTCCTTCCTCCACCCACAGCCAAGCCTGCCTCAGAACATCTGTCATCAGTCTTGGGACTGACCCCATGTCTGGAGGAAGGGCCTTATACATCAGGGACTGAGCCAGCTCTCAGACTTCTCCACAGACGTCCCTGTTGTCCTCTGGAGGCCAGGCACCCCAATGGCGCCTCAGACCAGCATCCAGCCACTGCCACCTCCACAGCACCGGGACCGTTCACCCCTGAGGCCAGGGGCACACCTCCAGAGTGACTGAGAAGAGTGCCAGAGACTGGTTGCCACCTGTTGACTTTATCTTTGCTTGGACAATTTATATTTGGGTCATTTTGCTTTTACAGTTTTTTATTAATAAAGTTTATCTTTGCTTCACACACTTGGTTCAGTTCTCTTAGTAAAATAAAGTCTTGGTTGGAAACTTTAGAAATGGTTTAAGCCTTTGCATGCTTGTGGGAGGGTAGGAAGCTGTGGGATGGGCAGGGATACCTGTGCATGGGTGAAATAGCTGTGGGATGGTGTAAATGGAATAGCAGTGGGATGATTAGATACCTTAGAGGTGGTAATAGCTGTGGGATAGATAAGCCTCCAGTGCAAGCTTATGGGATGTATGGTCCACCCTCCCAGGTCCACACGCTATGGCACCTTTTTTATTATCATATACAATTTAATCATTTCATCAACACATTTCAACATAAACACAATTCTTATGATAAATGCCCTGTTCGTTGTAGGGCCACTCAACATACATGGCACTATTCATCAGTGTATGAGACAGGCTGAAGGAAGCATCCATTAAGCATCTACCATCCTGTCTTGCCACCCACTGCTCCAGCTGGGGAGTTGCACCAGTGTTTCAGGAGGTTTGCTGCTTCTTCCTTCACATGAGCTCTGTTGGAGCTTGTACATCCACAGTATTCTATCAGGTTTCGCCCTTGCCTCCATTCACCACAGGCTCCATGTCCACATTGCTTGTTGGTGTCCATGAGCTGTTTTGCAACACTGAGTACGGGTGCGCATGAGATTGTACAGGATGCAGCAAGCTTCCACGATGTTCTCACGGTCTCCTGGGCAATGCTGCTGGATAGAAGAAGTACCTGGAACCTGTTGGCCAGGATGCCAAAGGCGTTCTCCACCGCCCGCCTTGCCCTGGACAGCCTGTAGTATAGAAATTCCTCTCACCGGGTGAGGTATCTGGAAGTGTAGGGCTTCTGATGAGTAGGTTCTGAGGGAGAAGGCATCATCCCCAGATGAAGTAGGGCACATCTTGTGTTGTCGTTGGCAGGAGGGGTCTGGATCTGGAAAGCCCATGAAGAGTTGCGTTCCAGCCCCTCCTTGAGGTGACTGGTGTTGTATACCTGGGCATTTGAAGCTGACGCGTTGCCTAAAGCATCGATGTACATGACCTTGTAGTCACATCGACGATGAAAGAGGATGATACTGAAGAAGCCCTTGTTTGTAATAAGAAGACCCTGAGTTGGCTGGAGCTTTGCAGGCCATGTGCTCCCATCTATGGCTCCAATGGTGTGTGGGGAAGTTCCACTTCTGATACCACTTGCTCTGCAACTTTCTTCCAGCTTGTTCAGTGGTGGGGCACTGAGGAGCTCCTCCAGGTATTCTGATAATGGCCTGCACCACTTCTCTGACCCAATGCTGATGGTGTTTGTGGCACCCTCCAGGCGTACTGCATGCTCCTGTACATGGTCCCAGAGGCCAGGTGGCGCAGAGTCAGTGCCACCTTCAGCCAGGGTCCACGGCGCGCCGAAGTTGGTGTTTACCTTGGTCAACCTGGGTGTCAGCCGCTCCACAACCTCAGATAAACATGGCTGGCGGCATCCTCATGAAGGTCTGGAATGCATAGAGTCTTCGCTCTAGCTCCACCATCAGCTTGTTATACATTCGTACTTGGCTCTTCTCGAATCCATCTCAGACCCAGACACTCTTGGACGCCTCGTTTTTCTTGCGTAGAACAAGATGAAGGATGTAGAGGCTTTGCACTGTTGTAACGATGGCGGCTACCAAAGGAGTGTGTGATGATCCATGGTGGAGATGACTGGATGCTGTGGAAGAGCAAGAGCAAGAGCAAGATGAAGGCTGAAGAGGTCTGCACAGCGGGCTGCTGGACTGAAAGTGAGATCCAGGTGATTCTCCCCTTTTTATAGGAACATATAGGTTTTCTGCTAGATGACCTTTTGCATCCTCTTGGCATCCTGCAAGACATCCTAAAATATCCGAGATACGTCCCCTATAACGAACGTTTTTTCCATTTTAATGCGTTGTATGCGAGCTGCATCTGCTTTCATCCTTTCTACGTCCATGCTACTCACGCTGCATGTCCGTTCCGCGCGTTTCGCTTCCTCCCTGTGTCCGTTTTCCACTGGAGCAGATGCGAGTTGCGGCGGATGCGTAGCGGATGCCTAGCGGATATAGCGGACGCGTAAAGATGACGACGGACGTATAACGGATGTTCCCCGTATGTGTAGCAGATGTAGAATGGACGCGTTGGATACTTTATCCACTCAAAAGTTTTGTGCAGCTCAAAACTTTTTGAGCGATGAAATGTCAGTAGAACGGATGCTGGACTGGATAGAGAGTATGAAAAAACGGACGCAGTGAGTACAGAAACGGATGCATCACGTTAACCAATGGATGGCAAGTGTTTCTCTCTGTTTTACATCCTCTTTCCATCCGTTGGTGCTGTGTGACAGGGGCTTAAGAGAGAGAAAATGACTCACCAAGAAATTATACCTCAAAGAAATAGAAATATTCTATTTGCCATTTGCTTATGCCACAGTTTCATAAGATATTTGGCAATATTTGACAGTGAACAAAAATTGATCCTTGATTGACCGGTCAATTGATAATATTTGACTCATTTACTGACTTGCCAGGTTAGTGAAAATTTCAATAAGGTCATAATCAGTTAATTAGTATCTAACAGTGAAATTGCAGTGAAGAATTGGCCCACTGAAGGTACTTTGTATTTGTGGATATGTGCAATAAGCTGGACCCAGTTTAATTTAGTAAGCATTTATTTTCATAAACAATTTGCTCCATTGTATTCAGTACATCTAAAATATGAATTAATGATTTTACATTTTTAAATTAACCCTCACTCATAAAGTTCAAGATTGATGAACCAAATAACAAAGTGCAATTAAAACTTACTGTAAATTAAAAAAAAACAGGAGCTAACATGATACAATATAATCTGAGAGTGGAATTGAAGTTAGAATAAAATAAACCATTAAAGTATTCCTCATTTATTTCAATATTGATAAGGGCTGCCTAATAACTTTGTTCTCATGAGGAATAATAAAAATAAAATAGCAAGAAATTGCAGCAAAAATAATATATTTTTATTCAAAGTTTTTTTCTTAACATAAAATACAAATAGAAGTAAATAGAAATAAAGACCATGGAAAAAGGAGACATGACATATACCTCACCCTCTCCTTTAAAGATAAAGGTAAAGGTTCCCCTCGCACATACCTGCTAGTCATTTCCAGCGATGAGGGGGCAGTGCCCATCTCCGTTACAAGCCGAAGAGCCAGTGCTGTCCAAAGACGTCTCTGTGGTCATGTGGCCAGCATGACTAAACACTGAAGATGCACGCAATGCTGCTACCTTCCCACCAAAGTGGTCCCTATTTTTCTCCTTGCATTTTTACATGGTATAGAACTGCTAGGTTGGCAGAAGCTGGGACAAGTAACGGGAGGTCACTCCATTACGCAGTACTAGGGATTAGAACTACCAAATTGCTGACCTTTATGATTGACAAGCTCAGCATCTTAGCCACTGAGCCACATTTAAAGATATGTCAGCTAAATGTTCAAAGTGTAATCAGACTCCAGGCACGTGCTACCGCATGTGGTGGATGTGCCCAAAAGCAAAAACATACTGCACAAAAATGATAGAAAAAATGATAAAGGAACATATAGATTTAAAACCAGAAATATTTATGTTGGGTATCATATTAGAAAAATACAATAAAGGGACTATGTGTCTTATATTGCATGTGTTAACAGCGGCCAGAATTGCATTTGCACAACATTGGAAAGGCCTGGAGATCCCTACAGAAGAGAAGATAAAAAATATATATTAGAATGTGCAGAAATGGATAAATTAACACCCTAAAATTAAAGAGAAGGAAGATATGGAATATTTTAAAGCATGCAATTCATTTTATCAATGGTTAACAGAAACCGAAGTTAGAATATTCAAAAGTATAAGAGAAGGATTAATTTTATCATAGTGGTTTATTATGATATGTTTATTAATATGATTTAGTATTAACAATTATTAATATTATGTGGAGAAAATATTGTTTTTATATGATCACTATTAATGAACATGATTATGATAATGATGAAGACTATTGTTCAAATTAACAGTAACCAGACAACACACTGTTGATATAGACATTGAAATTGTTGCTCTTTCTCTATATATAGTAAAAATAAAAAAAAAATAAAAAAGAAAGAAAAAGGAGAGGGGAAAATGATGTAATTAGAAAGAGGAAAAAAGAAAGAAAGAAACCAAAAACAGCAACTTTCAATGTTTTTCGGTGTAATAAGATAAGAAATAAAATTATAGTATCAACTTTTTTGGGATTTTTTGTTATAATTATTAATACTGGGAGACATATAGCTAGTTTCACCTCATTTCTAAAACTATATATTACAATAGCTAACTAGCAGCTTTGTTATAAAAAAATCAAAGATTTTATGAGACCTGGTTATAAAGCAAAGTTGTTCAGAAAGTGACAAATGAATCTCCCTGGAGTGTTGCCACTAAAAGGATCTTCTCTGTCAGCCACCCTTCTCAGTTTACTCAATCTGTCTGAGTTGTAATTGGTAAAGCAGGATTAAATCTAATAATTCTGTTCATACATAATTCTTCAATCTTTTATTACACTCACAGACCAGAATTAAAAACTAAAACACTGAAACAAAACAGAACAAGATATAACAGTACTTAGTGGTAGCTTTTTTGATGGGTGGCCAACTTCTGCCTAATTTTACAGATAGCAGAATTTAACCACATTCAATAAAAATGTATCATGCTGATCCAACAGTAACAACTACACACCAAAGAGATCAGAATTTCCTGGATGTTGCATCAATTGAAAAGTATATATATATATACGAGAGTCAGTGTCCTTTGAAATATAGAAACAGCTATATAATACCATAGGTTATATTCAGGGGTAGGTTTCTACCAGTTCGCATCTATTTGCTTGAACCGGTTGTTAACACTCTAAGCAGTTCGGAGAACCGGTTGTTAGAAGAAATTACTGGCCTAATCCTGTAAGGAAGGCAGGAAGGAAACATTCTGGTGTTGCTTACAGAAACTGCTTCTCTGTTAACCCTTATTACATTCTTGGCAGGACGAGACTACCTGTCTCAGGAATGTCTTTGGAGTTTTTTTCCCCTCCTTTGCTGGTACTTTGCTTGTATGGAGTGACCATTCAAAGTTACAATGGCACTGAAAAAAAGTGACTTATGACCATTTTTCACACTTACAACTGTTGCAGCATCCCCACAGTCATGAAAGATCAGGTGAGGAGATGCATGCCTCGATGTGAGTGATGTTGAGTTGGCCACGCCCAGCCAATAACATGGCGGCCAAGCCATGTCCACCCAGTCGCATGACCACCTCAGCCATGCCCACCACCTCAGTCATGCCCACAGGACTGGTTGTTAAAATTTTTGAATCCCAGCCCTGGTTATATGTGATTTATCAGGGCTACATAAATCTTGTTTTAATTTCAAGAACCTCTCACAAATAACATGTAGAGGTAGACAGTGAGAAGAATTAATCAGTGGAATGACTTGCCTCTGGAAGTTCTGGGTGCTCCATTACTGTGGGTTTTTAAGAAGAATTTGGACAGCCATTTGCCCAGAATGGTACAGAGTCTCATGCCAGAGCAGGAGGTTGGACTAAAAGGCTTCCAAGGTTCTTTTCAATTTTGTTATTCTGCATTCTGCCATCTTTGTCTTTCTTAATGATATCCAGAATAAGAAAGAAGAGTATTTTTTAAGAAAGGGATATCATAAAATAGGACCGAAAAAGATGGAGCTTGACTTATTCTTGATTCTGACTTTACTGTGATCTCAGTCCATTGGTGGTTTAAAACAGCTCATTCAAAAGAGAAGTGACAAAAATAAATCTTATACATTTTCTGAACAATTTAAAAAAACAGACACTTATAAAGAGATCTTTTATGTAGAATTTAATCTAGAATATAAAATAGAATAAAAAGCAAAAAATTCTGCTTAGTAACAATCAGCCTGACTGAATAAAGCGGAGTTTCCCATTCACCTTTCCTAAGGTGACTTGTTTTTTAGAAGAACAAAAGGTTCTTGTTGGTTTGCAGGTCAGCCTGAACCCCAGCCTTCTGGAAATTTCTAGTTCACAGTTGTTCCCAATTTAGCAGGCATTTACCTTGAAAGCTAGAGTATTTGCTGATCATTGCAGCTATGTTCATGTTCAAATAAATTCTTTGGCCATTGTGACCTGTATCACAGGGCTATGTAACCCTTGCAAGTAGTGTTGCCAGAGTGGAAAAATAATTTGCAAAAACATTTTGTGAATTAAAATATTTTATTTTTTAGTCTTATGAATACTTAATTTATCCTTCCCAGATCTTTTTATTTGCTTTCTGGGTGCTCTTCAGAATGGTTGCCAATATTTCAACAAAATGTGAAAAAAATTAAATTAAACATATTAAATAATATCTATTTAATGTTTTTCCTTTATCATACATTAAAGGTGACAATCTGGGGGGAAATATTCAAGGTTTCTGGATCCCAGGTTTGATTTGATTTAAATCTTATCGCAGACCCATAATTTCAACACTTTTCATGATTTTTTTCCCATTGCCCTATAAGAGATGACTAGGCTGAGCCTGATGGAAGGGTCAAATGCATCATTAGTAATGAGTCCCTTCCAACCCACAGAAATGGACAGATTTACATTGAAGATTAAACAGAAAGAAGATACAGAATACTATCAAACATGGAATTTATTTTATCAATGGCTAAAAAAAGGGGGTAAAGATTAGGAATATAATTTGTATTGTTAAGCAAACCAAACAACCCAGACAACAAGATGTTTATTAAGCACTAATTAAATGTAATAGAAGAAAATTAATAAAAATTTTATAAAGAATAAAGAATCTGAACTAGTAGCAAACAAGGGAAATTAGCGGGAGATAAGACTAGATGGAATTCAAGGTGGGCTGGACCTAGATCTCTTGAGGGCATGAAGGGACTCATGATGTCTCCCATGGGCTCAGCCTAATCATCTCCGACATGTTCCTTTCTTTCCAATCTTTTGGATCCCTTAGTTATCTGACTGATTTCTTCAGCCACTTCTCCCTTCCTTTCACCCTTTCTCAGTAACATGTAATATTGAAAAGAAAGAGGAAGAGCCCAATATAACAGCTCTTGATCCTGGTTTTCCCTACTTGTCTGAAAATTAGCAAATGAAGGATAACAACAACAGAATATATGTATATCTTGATCTCATTTTCTCTCTTTATCACTAATTTAAGATCTCATATTTCTCTTCTTCAGTACTAAATATTTCCAGGCTCCCAATGTTGTTCTTGTTTTTTTTAAAAAAAGGTTGGCTGAGTTTGATAGTTTAGTTTGATGAAGAACAATTTTATACTTCAACAAGTCTATTACACAGCTTTTGGGCATTTATGAGTGTAAACCTTATTCTGTTATTGAGCATAACAATAATTCTGACTAATTCATATAAATAGATGGATTATGAAACTTGGAACCATTTAAAAAAAAGCCACAACTCAAATAATTCCAAAAGTTGCCAATATTTTGATGGTATTAACATATGATCAAGACATCTCAGAATTAACATTAATCGATACAAAAGTGTTGTGAGGATCTGTTTTGTGATTTTTACATGTTAGATGCAATTAATAGGGAAGATACAATGAATTACTTTAGAGTTTAGAACTGGGAAATACCCATCATGATAACATTACCATACCACTGTTGGTTGGATCTCTCTTAAAATGTAATTATATTATGAATTAGCTCAAAACATTGAGCAAATACAAATGACTGTCTTCCAGTTACAGACAAGCAAATGACTTTTTTTAAAAAAAATAGGCACAGAAAGTAGGCCTAAGGGGTGTCAGTATGGTGCCATGTGGCTACAGTTCTTTAAGTGACAAGCTGACAGCACATACATGAACAGATGCTTTACAGATATAGGATTCATAAAAGAAAAATGATATTTATTATCAACAGTGAGGTCCAGCATGAAGAAGCTTAGATTTGATTTATCCTAGCAGTGCAGTTGCAGCTGAAAAATGTTACTGCAGCTGGTATTTCTTTGGGTAGTTCTCACAGAAATTTCCAAAATGAAGCCTTTGGGGATAGGCAGTCTTGGGATGCAGTGGTGGGATTCAATTTTTTTTTTACTACCGGTTCTGTGGGCGTGGCTTGGTGGGCATGGCAGGGGAAGGTTACTGCAAAATCCCCATTCCCTCCCCACCCNATGGCAGGGGAAGGTTACTGCAAAATCCCCATTCCCTCCCCACCCCACTAACCTGCTTTCCAGCTCCGTTCTCCTGAGCGGGGCAACAAAAGAAGACCCAGCCAATCAGCTGGGACTGGGGAGGCAAACAAAAGATGGGAGCGGGGCCAGTCAGATGTGATATTTGCCGGTTCTCTGAACTACTCAAAATTTCTGCTACCGATTCTCCAGAACTGGTCAGAACCTGCTGTGTTCCACCTCTGGAACCCACCTCTGCTTGGGTGCAGGACACATGGCCCCGCTGCCTCTTCTATTCTGAATACATCCTTAGATACATTAGAACTGACAAAATGTTTCCCACTGCTCTCGTGAAGTCAGCCAGTAAAAATCCTGCTAACTTGAGGGAATCAATTGTTTCACTATCTTCCCTTCAGAGGTAGTCCTCGATTTACAACCATTTGTTTAGTGTGCATTCAAAGTTACAACAGCCCTGGAAAAGTGACTTATGACCGTCCTTCACACTTATGGCCATTGCAGCATCCCCAATGGTCATGTGATTAAAAATTTGGACTCTAGGCAACTGCTTCATATTTTTGATGGTCACAGTGTCCCAGGGTCATGGGATTACTTTTTGCCACTTTCTCACAAGCAAAGTCAATGAGGAAGCCAAGATTCACTCTACAACTGGATTACTAACTTAATAACTGCAGTGATTCACTTCACAAACGTGGCAAGAAAGGTTATAACATGGAGCTAAACTCACTTAACAACTGTCTCACTTAGCAACAGAAATGTTGGGCTCAGTTGTTGTCATAAGTTGAGGACTACCTGTATAAGATTTCTTTACGGTTGTAATCCTGGCACTATATACATGGGACTTACTGATACTTCAGAGAAAAGGCATATAGGATTGCGCTGCCTTGTACAAGAAAAAAAAAACCTCATACATCAACTAATCTTGCAAATGTTATACAAGATACCAGTATCTTTTCCCCATGATGATCTGTTAAGTAAATATTTGCATCATAAATGCAAAAAGGTCAACATAACCAGGGCAAAGTTTTCATCACCTGAAATAGTGCCCAAATGGCCATCAGCCAGAAGTAAAAATTGGAAATAAAATCTCTTAAAACATATTTTATGACATATTTGACAACCTTCAAAAATAGTGTAGCAATGTATATATATATATGATGAATTTAAGAAATATGGAGGTATTTGTAGAAAGAGAGAAGAAAAACAGGACTCTTTTCTTTCCAGGATTAAAAGTAGGATCAGTTCAGTAGTCCAAAAAATAAAACGTTGCTGAAACTGATTAAAAAATGTGCAATCAGCAAAATCCTGGTTGACCCAGATCACATGATGCTTCTCATCTCTCTATAAAATACCCAAAATTGGTGAGAGTTGCCATTCACCTTCACCATGAAGGGAATCATCCTATTTCTTGCAGTGGCCATTGTGGGTAAGTATGGCTTTCTTTTTACTGTGACTCCATTGCAAAATTTTCAATAATTTTAGTCAAAATATATTTTAAAATTTAAAGATAACTCCATCCTATTATGTTCATATTGTAATCTCTTGAATTTCTTTCCTCAGCTGCAGAGAAATTCCCAGCCCGTAAGTACAACATTAATATATCTTATCTTATTTCCATTTCATGTTATGCATGTTTTTTGAAACAACATTTGAAAAAGGGGTAATGTACTACCTTTTATATTTAAGTCACAAATCTGTTAGTGCCTGTTATTAAATCTTGCAAAGTATAGGACTATTATCCTGTCCCATTAGCAAAAAGCAATCATCCTTCTGCAAAATATTTGTCTAATGTTATGAGCAACTAGAATAGTATATAAATATAATAAATAGTCAGTAAGCCAAAATATAAGTTATGTGCTTTTATCAACTTGAATGAGTAGTAGTAGCTTTATAACCGAGTGCAGAACAAATATAGAATTAACACTTGAAAAAAATAACACATTTTCATTAACATTATAATATAAAATAAAATCTTTAAAAGTTACATTCTGAATAAAAATAATTTCTACACAGTTATAATCACTTGCCTTTAATTCAATAGTTAGTTCGTATGTCAAAACTATTAACTAGTTTTGCTCCATAATTTTAGATAAGAATTTAAAGAGGCTCAAGCACATAGAAGATTGCTCTTTCTTTTTTAAATGTATTTTTATTTTAGTAAAAAAAAAATTTTTTTTTAAAGAAACAAGGAAAAAAACACAAAATAGTATTAGTTTTCCATCCCTTATGAAACAGGCCCAAAGAATTTCAAACAACTAAATTATTAGTTCGATTTGTGAGTTATTAACCTGTAATCTATATATTATATTAATGACAAAATAGTTAACAATAATAACAATAATAATAATGACAACCAAAATTTCAAAACCTCTATTAACAAATTGTTGTTGTAATCGACCCCTAGTAAATTTTCCATGGCTTCTTAATTATCCCATATTTCCCAAGAATTAACACTGTTTCATCCTGGATCAAATATCTGTGGTTTTTCCCCCCTTAATACCACCTATTGTTTTCTGGTTAAATATAATAAGTCCAAACTCCAAAACCAGTCTATCTTGCCCAAAAAAGTCAAGATGAAATTGTTTCCCAGTTAAGAGTGATAAATCCATTCGCCAATCCCTTCAATATAATTAAAGAAGATCAATTTATTACTTAGTCACTCAGATAGTTTCTGCTATTTTTATAAGACTGCAGGCTTGAATTTCAGGGAGGCATAGGGATATGTTAAATCATCAGTTAATTCTAAGTCTGGGTCCATATTTCTTCCTAGTGAATCTACTGCTTTCAAATCACATTCCTTTTGTGAATTTAATTTATTTACAATTGCCTGACTTTGACTGTTTTCCAAGGCCTTTATAACTTCATCAAACTTTTTTAAAAAAGCTTTCAGCTAGGAATTGCATGTTATCAGAGAGTCTTTTCTCAAGTATCAGCCTCATTCCCTTTTCTATAATCTGATATGTTGTTCCCCTATAAAGTAAATAAGAGAGTTCTTCAAAGCAGAATAATACAATAATCTAAGGAACAGGGAACATATCTTCTGGATATTTCAATCCAAAATTAAAAGAAAGAATGAGAAAAATAAGCACTAAACTTTTTGCAAATTGATAAGATAAAAAAATCCCTATATTAATATCCAATAAAAGTGTAAATCAAGTAAAAGCACTTTCACTATCCGGGAATACCCTGTGATTTTCCTTATGGAAAAGCAGGAGTTAATGAAAACAGCCAGACACATCAGAAGAAAAAAGCAAAAAGAACAGATAAAATCCAGCAGTGGGTTGAATGAATCAGCATTCAACCAGCCAATTAACTTTAAAGATAAAAGAACCAGTTTTGGCAGCAAAATCAGCAGATTGTCAGCAGGAGGGAAAATGTTTCCTACCAGTCAGCAGCCATCTTGGGGAGGAAGTGTGTTCTTTATTTGCAATTCCGCTAATTAAAAAAAGTACTCCTGATTATTTTATAATTCAATATAATTATTTAGCAAATAATTATAATTAATTATACAACTAAAGCATGCCAGTCTGATTATGATGTATTTGTTAAAAACAATAAATGTAAATGGTACTTTTTAGTAGTCTTTGTGGAAACTTTTTAGCCTTGGAGATCTTTGCTGGGATTAATGACTTTTTGTTATAAACCAGCATACAATAGGATATTTGATATTTTTGTATATATATATTCTACATATAAATCATAGGTTGTACTGTTAAAACTAACATTATAACATGTTCATTTTCTTTCTACCAGGGAACCAGAAACCCCAGACAAGTAAGCTGAAAAATTACAACAAACCTAACCTCTTGTTGAAATGACATTAAACAAAATCAATTGACATTAAACAATTAATCAATTGATACTAATTTAAGGACTATTACAGTTAAAGTCAAAGCTCTATATGATTACTTTTTTGCTTCCTAAAGGAAGGAAATGTCTGAAACAGATGTGATTTAGTATGCAACAGTTCACAATTTAAATGAAACAATGATATATCAAAACAGAAGGAGATTTAAAAATACCTACATATACTCTTAAATGTGAATCCTGGAAATTTAAAATGGCCTTCCTGGTTTTCAAGTATTTTAGTTAATTTAGTAATGAGTCTGGCTAATGATTTTTAGTACATAAGGAATGGATTAACATTTGTAGGAGACAGTCAGGCTGAGACTGAGAAAGGGATAAAATCTATCATGAGTCTCGAATCCCTTCATGCTCACAAGAGATCTAAGTCCAACCCACCTTGAATTCCACTGACTCTTATCTATTATTAATATGCTTTGACTGTTAGTAGCTCAGATTCTTGTCGAGAGCTTAAACTTGCAATAAATCAACATATGTATTTGAACTGCCTGGACTCCTGATTTCCCGTACTTGACAACATTACTACCAAAATGTTTTGCTGGTACAAATATAAATATACCATCCAGAATATGGTTTGTGCAATCTCTCTTAAAAACTAACGGTGGTAAGATCCAACAAAGACTATGTAGAGCATTAGACATGATAAGGATGGTGTCAAAGGAAAGCCATGATTTGCAGAATGCCTCATTCCCACCAAAGGAAAAATACCACACAACATGTGTCAGAGATGGAAAGACAAGACATAGTTAGACAACTTGACATTTGGATGCAAAACACTTGAAAACAGTGGAAGGAAAATATCCTGAAAGAGGGATCCCTTGTGACTGGAATCTTGAATAGAGCAGTATAACTATGTTATAATTCCCATTTGTATATTTTTTACAATAAAAGTAGTTCAGAAAATTAACATATTCACTAAATATTGCATTTCTGCCCCACAGAAACCCAGAATCCTGAAACGGGTAAGTCTAATGACTATAACAAGACAACTCATCAGTATTCCTATGTTAGAAGATGATCATATAATAAAATATAATGTTGCAATTCTCATTTGGATATTTTAAATAAGAAAATATATATTCTATTGTTTTATTCTACAACTGTACTCAACTATTCATTTTTTTCTTTCAGGAACCGAGAATGTTGACATCAGTAAGTATATTCATATTTGTATTTGTACAGTATTTAAATCAGCAAATTAAAATGACATTTGGGCTCTCATTGCTGAGTGAAGGAAAGAGCAGCTGAGTTGAATAAAACACATGAGTTGTAAAAAGAAATTCTTCATTTAAATCTTGCTCAGTGGTCAAAATTAAAAAATATTTATCTCTATTTTTGAGTTCTTTTTAAAAAAATACAGATACATTATTATTCTACACACAAAAGCAACAACAATCTGTTCAAATGGAATACATTCTTTTTGTTTCCTTTTGTGATTTGCACAGCAAACCATAAAGAGACTCAAAATCAGCATGTATAAATAATAAGCCTTCAATGAAAATCTACCTACCATTGTCCCATTAAAGTGTCAGGTTAATAATCATGGAGTTTACTCAGTTAAAACCTGTAGCCTAGTATAAATGTCCTCTTTACTGAAGACAACTCTGTTTGTAGGACCAGAATTTCCTGCCGGACAAATATTGATATACAATTACACCACCATGCTTCAAACTGGAGTTCAAAACAAAGATTATGGAAAGAGTCTTCTAAGGATGGAAACTGATGTAATAATCACAACAAGTCAAACAGAGCATATGCTTCAAGTAAGTTTTCTCCCTAAGGATAAAGTTCCTTTCAGTAATTCTCAAGCCCATTCAATTGATGGGAAACTATACTGTACATTCATTCAAGAAATAGTCACATATATGGACCACAAATTGATGAGGGGAAAAAATCCTAAGCTTTGTATCACAAAATGCAAAGAGATTGCCAGTTTTGTTTTGGCTTCTCAGTGGTAAAGTAGGCTTCATGTTGGAGAGAAGAAAACTCCCTAGCAAGCAAATAAAACAGAGACCACAGAGAGAGGATTGTTTTACTCTATGTTGTACAGTAATGTACATTCATTCTCAGACCTAACAGGGAATAGGCCAAGGGAAAAATGATCATTTTAAGTTTCAATACTTTATTTGCCTGCAGTTAAAAAAAGTTAAGCAATCCTAAACTATTCATTCATAAGTGCATTATACACCTGACAAGAACAACTGTGATTTTAAGACTGCAGCATAATGGAATATTAAATCAGTGTTCCACAAACTAAAATGTAATTAGTGAAGGTGTTACAAATAGTTTTTGAACTGGGGTAGACCATGCATTACTTCTTTGAGTGTTGATCCCCTGGGTCTTTATGCAGTGAGAAATATTGCAAAATAACTTTGCAATACTAAAGCTGAAGCTAGGGAGCAAGCAGTTTCTTATTGCATGGAATTTTTATATGTTTTGTCTCCTCCTTTTCTTCCCATTGGGATAGAGATGACATGAGAATGTGACACAACTTTACTAATCTTTGGAAAATAGATTTAGGCAGGAGTGGGCTGCTGGGGGTTCGCAGGGGTTTGGGACAGCCCCTAGCTAAGATTCTGTGCAGTTCTGAAAACCTCCAAATCCCATTCCTGGGTGGCCCCACCCACCCCACCCCAACCCTCCCAGGAGTCCCCACATGGCCCGTTTTGGATGTAGGTAAATGCAGGGTGCCCAGAGAGGCTCGGGGATGGTGAAAAAGGATCTCCCAGAAGTTCAGGAAGGCCGGAAATGGGCCTGTTTCTGGCTTCCAGAGAGCCTCCAGAGCCCGGGCAGGCCATTTTCACCCTCCCGGAGGCTCAAAAAAAGCCTCCAGAGCCCAGGGAGGGCAAACCCCCCCCGTCATGGAGGACGACAAGGCCCACTATGGTGACCCCCACCCAGCAACCATGCAGAGAACCCTTTGCTAAAATTTTTGAAGCCCATCCCCAATTTAGGTGACATTGCAGCTCTTCCAACCAGTGAATGATAATTTTCATTTCCACCCTGCAAAAACAAATGCCATGTGAAATCATGACAGGTGTGGGATGCTGATTGATGGACAATAAATACTCCCTTACTGGTCAACTGGAGGAAGTACTGGACAGCACATCAGTATCCTCCCATGGCATTGTCAGAACAGTAGGGATGAGATCATTTGTAGATTGGATAAGAGTCTCATGGTTTCCATCACTATGCCAATTAATCATTAATGGGAACAGGCTTTTTATTGTTGAATGTTGCTATGATTGGCTAGTGCAGAAATCATCTTTTTTTTAAAGTGGGGGGAATAGCAGTTCAGTAAAATAATATTAGTGCATTTTTTACTTGCTTCCTGTTTGAATTCAAAACACATTGTCATGGGGAATAAGCACAATCCCTTCCAAATTAATGATTTTTAATCTCTCCTACTGACATCCACAAGGCTGAACAATTGCTTCCTTTCTTACTTTCTGCCCTCCATTTTGTTCTTAGTTAAGGAATATGAGAGTACAAGATGCTGTTGGATTCCACCCGAGAAGTACCTTGTCAGAACCACGAAGGGAATATAAAGATATCTTTGAATGCCTGAAGAACATAGCCCATTTCACCTATACTGGAAGATATGGCTCCATCCGTATGTCAAAGAATGCAGAAAATTTTTGCAGGAATTTGTTTAGAGGCGTGCTGCAATTGTTCACTCTCACATCACGGTACCAGAAAGAGTATGAAGTATTGGAGGTTAGGCTTTTTTTTTTAATATTGTTTTTTCATTTTTTCAAGCTTTATTTTACTGCACTAGAATACTCCCTTTCTTCATAATTTACATGAAGCTAAAAAAAATCCGGGAACCTTCCAGATGTTGCAAAACAACATCTGTGGCCATGTTGGCTAAAGCTGATAGCATTTGGAATCCATTAACATATGAAGAATCAAGTGTCTCCTACCTCCTTGAGCAATGTGATTTCAAAGCATATTGGTTTACTCTTTTTAATTTGCTATTTTGCTTACCTCTTTTTTTCTGACAAGGAAATAGAGACACCAAGATAGCCAGATTTGAACCAATCTGTTTAGGTATCAATTGCTATTCTCCCTCAAACAGGTGGCTAGGATTTGAAAAACGTTAGTAAATGAACAAAATGTAAAGGAACAGATAAGGGGGGTGGGAAATGATGTCCCTAAGCTGTAGACATTTTAAATGCACCCAATTTTATTTGAATCTTCTTCAGATCTCTCCCTTTGACTCTCATTGGGAATGTGAGTTTCTATGTTCTTGTACAAACTGAGTTTCTCAATATTGGCAGGATGGGCTTGAAGGCGAGTGCAACACAAGGTACGTTCTCTACGAGGAGAAAAAGAACAACATCTACTTGTTTAACAGAGTCAGAGACCTGAACAACTGCAAGCAAAAAGTTATGCTGACTGTTGGAAACCCCTTCTCCCATCTCTTCCAGCAACCCAACTGCCTCCAAGTAAGAGAGCTCTACAACTATTTTCTCACATGTTGGTGTGGGTCTCTTAGCTTTAATGGAGGGCTTTTCTTTTGCAAGCAACAAATATGAGATTTTGAACTGGGTCACAAAGGGAAGGGAGTCCCCCATTTCTTAGGCTACAGTTCTGATCTGGACCAGGACTTTTGTATTTATATAATTTTAAAAAATGGGGTGGGGGGGAAGAGCTGCTAGCCATAGTTTTAAAATAGTATACTATTTGTAAGATTATATGGTATGTCTCCTTGTGAAATATGTCTCTTTTTGTTATTTAGAGAGAAAGATTTGTTCAAGGCACATCTGCCTCTGTCACCAAAGTGAAGCATGACAACAAAGGTGATCTGATCATTCAAGTCAAGTCTGAACAAGTATTGGAGTTCCCTATAGGTGGAGAGGATGCGACTGGATATATGAAAGCTCAGTAAGTAGCAATTTAAAAAAAAACAAAAAACCAAACATTTTGCACTATGTTTAGTCTTCTTTGCTTTTTAGTCCACCTTATCTTTGCACTGAAAGGCACTTCTGAACTATGGCAACATTAGGATGTAACTTCAATAGATCTGTGCTTCTTCGTTCTGTACTAAACTCTAGTTATCTACCAGCAGATCCAGGGCTGCCTGGAAACAGAAACCAATCCAGCAAATATATCTTTGCCAACACTTTTCATTTTCAGAACAAAAAAAGAGGAACTGCATTTTTATGGCCTTAAATTTGTGGAAGATAACACTGACTCTTAAGGATTTTGCATACTATTTGTTTAATTGACAATGGCAAAAATATCTTAGGTGTGATAATAGCAATAGCACTTAGACTAATATGCCACTTAACAGTGCTTAACAGCCTGTCTCTAAGTGGAGTCAGCATATTGCCCCCAACAAACTGGGCCCTTATTTTTTTCACTTTGGAAGGATGGAAGGCTGAGTCAACCTTGAGCCTGGTGAGACTTGAACTGCTGAACTGGCGGCAATCATCAGTCAGCAGAAGTAGCCTGCAGTATTGCATTCCAACCACTGCATAACCATGGCTCATAATAATATAATATAATCCTTATCATAATCTGGCAATTGATCTGATTTGCAGACAAACCTCATAAAAGCCATAATTTCCTATGGAATCGAATGCACTAGTCTTACATTTAGGGATGAACAATGCAATGTTGGGAATTCAGATTAAACACTTTTAGAAAATTAACAAATAGATATAGCTCAAATGTGTTTCTTTTATTCAAAGTTTTGGAATAGCAGTGCATTTCTATTGGCTTTGGTTGCACCATCTTTTATCTCTAGTTACCTTCTTCTGACTTTCTGGAGTCAATCCTGCAGTGTTTCAAATGGGGGAGTCCTCCTTTCTGATGATTTAGTCATTTATGTGTGTGTGTGTGTTTTGTTTTCTTCCAGCCAATTGTTGATCTTGAGAGAAGTGAGACCTGACCAAGGTCAGCAGCAGCAGCAGCAGCAGCAGCAACAACAACAACAACAACAACAACAAGGAGAGCTTGAAGAAATCAGCATTCGTTATGAGACTCCCAAAAGTCTGTTTCCCCCCGTGCTGGAGAATTACAACAGAGATCCTGTACAACAGGTAGAAAAATGAAATATTGAATAATTTAACCTTTTCAAAACCAAACAGAAAACACCATGATCTTGGCAGTTGGAATGAGTACATGCTCATGCTGTTCTTGATTTTTCCTTGACAGGCTGAGCAACTCTTGCAAGATTCAGTGCACTGGCAAATGCAGGATAAAATGTTTTCCATCAAGGCTACAGCATTGGTCCGACTTATACAACGCATGTCATACCACGATCTCATCACTCTCTACAATAAGTTTTCAAGAATCCCTGTTGCTAGGTATGTTAGCTAACTTGAATATTACACGCTAGCTTTTACCTTAATCTCCTGAAACCCCTAATGTTGTTTTTTCCAGAGGGATTTTCAAGATTCATGGAAAAATCAGCCAGAAAGCATTTCTTCATTAGTGGAGGATTCATGATATTTTTAAGAATGTGTCCTTCTATTCATTGCAGAAAAATCCTATTGATTTCATGTGCGCATGCGGGTAATTTGATCACAATGAAGTTCATCAAGGACAAGGCAGTCAGTGGAGAACTGGCTTATTCTGACCTGATTTGGCTTTTGCCCACAACCTTCCATTTTGCTAACCCAGATATCACAAAAGTGGAGGAAACTGCTAAAGTGACAGCGGTGAGTATAAGTTACATTGTTGTTGAATGGCACACTAACATGTTTTAAAAATCTACATAGGATGCTTTGTGACCCTCAATTGAGAATTTTCTCCTAAATTCTAAGAACAATTTTGTTTTCTTCCCAACAGGAATTACTTTCCAAAATCCCTGACAAAACATCTTTCCTTGGAAAAGCAACTTACCTGGCATATGGGACTATGGTGAACAGGCAATGTTCCACTTCTCGAACTTGTCATCCTAAATTGCTTGAGGTATATGGCTAATTTTATTTAAAGATCTAGATGGATATCAAGATCTAAATCTTGATTTTATATATAGAGATAATATCAAAACAAAAGAACATTAGTTTTCTTGGTAGAAAGCAATACAGAGTATTTGGATACAGAGTTGAAAATATATGCATACGAGTGCACAGACCCACATCCTGTTTGTTTGTTAATTCTTTATAGCCTCTCCACAACAGCCTAACTGAGGCAGTTCGGGAAAAAGAAGAAAACAAAATAGTATTATCCCTGAAAGCTACTGCCAATGCCGGTCAGATCACCAGCCTGAAACTAGTGAAAGTCCTGTGTGAGACTGCTAAATATCCTGAATACATCCAAGTCATTGCAGTTCAGACCCTAGCGCAAATCGGCAAGCAGGATCCTACAAAGGTAAGTGGCAGAAGTTATGTCTTTATTAGAGTAGGTAAAAACTTTATGTGTGTGTGTATGTGTGTGTGTGTGTGTGTATGTATATGTATATATATTTGTATATGTATAATGGTCTTGCTTTCAGGGAACTGCAAAACTTTGTAACCCAGCTAAAAGTTTCTATTAAGTGATCCCTGAAGTCACATTGCTGAATTATCTTTACAGCAATTTCTGGAACTGGCGGAGACTTAAATGGGATCCCTCCCTAGGGAAAAAAAAAGAGAAAGTAGCTAGTCATTGCATGCCAAAGAAAATGGTCCACTCAAAGGCCTAGCCACAATGCAATCTTAGAAGCCCTTATTTAGGATTATTTGGCCATCTTACAAGTCACAGAAAGCAAATCCTGACAAAAACCATTACCAATGTTCTGATTGTCTTCATGTGTATTAGTTGACCTCCACATTCATTTGTTTCTTCCTTTGCTTCCTCTAGGTTCAAGGTTTTCTCCTTCAGATCTTTATGGATGTTTCACGTTGTGAGGCCGTCCGAACAATGGCTTGCATTGCCCTCCTAGACAGTGCCCCTCCTCAATCTGTAGTAATAGCCATGGCCAATGCAATGCTGTATGAGGAGAATCTCCATATTGTCAGTTTTGTGTACTCTCACATGAAGGCTATAACAAAGATCAGGGACCTTGCCTACTACAATCTGTAAGTAGAGAGACATTCAGACTATGTGTTATATTAGGTACAGAAATGTTATATCTGTCAAGGTTCTAAGCAATACATCCCCAACAACAAGAACTCCCATCATATACAGATTAGGAAGTTTGTTAAGCCTGTAGAAGGCTGCAAGATTCTTAAATTATAACCCTATACACAACTTCTCAGAGGATACAGGATGTGAGCTAAATTCTCTTGAATCTAATGCTGCCTATTCTTGAGTCAGTCTATAGACATTGCCCCAGTTAATAGTTAATAGAAACTAATATCAACAATGTCTTCTTTTTTCATTTAGGGCTTCTTATTGCTCTGTGGCCCTCAGAATTTTGAGCCCTAGGTTTGATGAACTGAACTCCCCTTTCAACAAGGCTCTGTTTTTCTCCTTTTTCAACTGTGAGTAGCTATTACTTATTTATTTCTCCATCCCTCTTTATGGGATGAGTCTCAATATTTGGACATCTGCTCCACTATGTTCCAAGTGAAAAGGAATCACCTTGTTGTGTTTATTTAGTTTCCTACTCAGTAGTTCTGATTTTCAAATTCTGTACTGTGTCCTATGTCTTACATTTTATAAACTCAAAAGGATAAGAGGGGTTATTCATGTATAAGTTGTGGAATCAGACCAAATCATTGACTTGGACCCAGTGGTGGTATTCAATTTTTTTTACTACCTATTAGCCTGTGGGTGGGCATGGTGTGGCTTGGTGGGCGTGGCAGGGGAAGGATACTGCAAAATCTCCATTTTCACCCCACTCCAGGGGAAGGATACTGTAAAATCCCCATTCCCTCCCCACCCCACTAACCTGCTTTCCAGTTCCGTTCTCCTGTGCAGGGCAACAAAAGAAGACCCAACTGATCATCTGGGACTCCGATCAGCTGGGATTTGGGAGGCAGTGAATAAATGGAGGCGAGGCCAATGAGAGGTGGTATTTACCGATTCTCCGAACTACTCAAAATTTCCGCTACCGGTTCTCCAGAACCTGTCAGAACTGGCTGAATACCACCTCTGCTTGGACTGTTACAATGATTTATGTTAGTGACTAGTAAAACTGAGAATGTTTCCCTAGTTTACAATGCCTGAGGATGTTTTTAAAAATGCACCCCTTTCCTGCTTTTTGGTTTTTCCAAGCACTAACTTTGCAAAGTTCAGGGTTCCATGTTTCAGGCATCTCCTTTAATTGAACCTTGCCTTATTTCATACAAAACATTCAGTGAGAAATGACAGGTTGTGCAATAGTGATATAAAAATGAACAAATGATTCTATTGCTCTGAACCATAAAAATTGTTCTAAACTGTGCAGGCTCTCTTAAGACAGAACTAGGGCTGCAAAACTGGATTATAAAGATCAGGACTGTGGGACAGCAATAGGGAGACATAAAAAATTCACTCTTTGCTATCATATCACAGCAGCATCTGAATCTTTATAGTCCAGATCTGAGAGTGGTATTCTAAACTTTATTTTGCAATGCAGTTCACATAATGAGCCCAATCAAATGTTTTGCTTGTCAACCAAGCAAATTACTATAGATCTAATAAATAGGTAGTTTATAGCACAGACAAAAAGCTTGCATCAACATAATTTCTTAGAATCCTAGGGCATAAGGCAGGTATGTTAGCTTAAGCTCCTCAATGACAATAGTATTCTTGGTTTGGTAGTTAAAGGAGGACTAAGCCTATTCAGTTAACCAAACAAATAAAATTCCAAACCTTTTCCCCAACTTCTTTTGACCCATGAAATACAGATGTCAAGATAGACTTGATAAGGAAGCATGTTTAGTTGTCAGCAATATGTGTGTGTGTGTGTGTGTGTTGTATGTATATAAGTATGTATGTATATATGTATTGAATGTGTGGGCGTTTGCATGTATATATATATTTGTGGCAGCAAGATTATGTATCGTTCCATCTCAATAAAGAAGAATTTATAGTATAATAAATCCTTGAGATTGTTTTTCAAGAAAAAGAGCAAAAATATCTTTTTCCATTTCAAAAAGCTAATTATCTCATGATGTGTGTTTTCTTGTTCTTTTTCTATGACAGCTTTTCTAAACAATGGGTTTACTATGAAATTCTTCATGTCTGGTGACAATAGATATCCTTCAAATATCCTCTTGAAAACATATTTAACAATTTCCCATAACACCATTGAACCGCTAGAGGTATATATTACATTTTTAAAAGCTCATTACTAAAAAGCATTTGAGATGTTAGTATGCCCTTACCATGTCACTTCACAAATAATACATCCATCTTTCTTTCTTTCTTTCTTTCTTTCTTTCTTTCTTTCTTTCTTTCTTTCTTTCTTTCTTTCTTTCTTTCTCTCTCTTTCTTTCAGATTGCACTGCAAGTTCAAGGTCTAGATAAATTGTTTGAGGAATCAGTTAGCCAGTCTGACCAATCCGCTACCAAACAGAAGATCAAAGATACTCAAGACAAGGTATATTTCTATATTTATTCCTTTGAATATAAATGTTAGAGGGAATGTTAGATAAGATTATTCCAGGAGATTTATTAGGAAAGCTGCCTGCTAAAATCTTACGTCTGGTCGCAAAATTCTTCACAGATTAATATTGTAATTTAAGAGAATGTTAACCTTATTTGTGGGGTAAAATCTAAATACAGGTTGTTCTTGACTTACAACCACAATGGAGACAAGAATTCCTGTTGTTAAGAGGACAGTTGTTATGTGAGTTATGCCCAATTTTATGACCTTTTTGGTTGGGTTGTTAAATGTAGCTTAACACTGTAGTTGTTGAGTGAACCCAGTGGTCATAAAGCGAGTCCAGTTTCCCCTGCTGACTTTCTTGTCAAAAGCCAGCTGGGAAGGCCACAAATAGTGATCACATAACTCTCGGATGTCATAAATACAAGTTTGTTGCCAAGTGCTCAAATCTAGATCACGTGACTGTTAGGATGTTACTATGGCTACAAGTATGAAAACTCCTGGTTATAACTCCTTTTTTTTTTGTTTTTTAGCAATGTTTTAACATTGAACAGCCACTATATGAATGGTTGTAAGTCAAGCACTACCTGTAAATTAAGCTGGTGGAATCATAATATGTCAGAACTGGAAATATCTTTCTGTAAAGTGTAATGTTTGAAGGAGAAATGCAAATAATCATTACATTGTCTTTTTATTTACTTGAACTTTAATTACATGAACTGACTCAGTACTAAATTGCTCTCATTGGCTTGACTTTAGCTTCCAGCATACCAAGAACTAAGTGTCAGAGAGCCCTCCATTGGTATATCAGTCAAAGCTCTAGGAAGGCATGTTATATATTTAACCTTTGAAGAAATGAAACCACAATGGAAGGTAAAGATGTCTTATATGTTTTACCATAAAATCCATATTGTTATCTCAGTCAGCTTAAAGCCTCTTGTCTCTTCACCCTGTTTTAGGTGGAAGGGTTTAGACCAGCTATGATCAAAGCGTGGCTGACATGTTTGGAAATCTTTTTGAAAATGGTCAACACTCAATTCAGCCAATACCACATTGTAGATATGGGACAAGTTTTACCTACAGCTCCTGGTCTCCCATTCCAAATAACAGTTAATATTGTTGGGGGAGCAGATGTAACTTGGAAAGGTAAGGATGGAAATCACCACAATTCAAAATAGCATGGGTAAATCATATATGATAGGGAAAATGGCCGATAATAACACAATTGAAAAATATTACCAATGCAGGTTATCAATCTGAAGCAAGTGAGATTTCTGTATGATTCTGATAAACACGTCATGCAAAACCTGATAATATCATCTTACTTAAAATGTAGTTGTATTACTATTTTTTATAACAGCAACAGTTCAGATTTCTTTCTCTATGACACATCATTTATTAGCTTAAAAGTTTTCAAAGTAGGATATTATCATGGAGTCTTGCTTTATTCATCTTTTGTTGTTCACAAAACAATCTTCTTATGACTATAACTTTGTTGCTTATGACTATTGTTGTATGTACATTGAGAGCTTATGCACGGGAAACAAATTCCTCATGTATCTAATCACACTTGGCCAATAAAAAATTCTATTCTATTCTATTCTATTCTACTCTACTCTACTCTATTCTATTCTATTCTATTCTAACCATAGGCAATGTCATCTTTCATTTGTAATCTTTCCATCTTTTCCCACTTTTTCTTTTGGCTCACTGCCCTGCCCCATCATCAGTTATATTAACAATGAAAACATAGAAATGTTTGCATGAAACAATATTACTACTAGGAGGCCCTGATCTTTAAGTTGGTCTAATTTTGAACTATTTTAAAATAATGTTTGTTTCTTGTAGCAAAATCAGAAATATTTCAGAATGATGTCACAGCAGCCAAAATACAAGCACAACTCGATAGCCATGTTCGGTAAGCAAAATAACATTACTTTCTATCTTCCTTCCCCATAAAGTAAGCAGAATTCTGCAGCAGAATATCCTCTACCTGCCCCCTCCCCCCCAATCTCCTCTATCACTGACATATAAACATACAAAATCAATGTACAGAAGTTAAGATTGGCCCAGCTGTTTTGGCATTTGGAACTGAACATCTCAAAAATCTTAAATAACAAAACCTTTACCACTCTTTCATGTTGTTCAAATCCATTTAGTTTGAGGTGGTGTCTGCAATCTTCTTGACATTAGAATTTCCTCTGTTACTGTAATCTGAAACCGTATCTGAAAATTTCTCTTCTTCTATTAGCATCCATGGTCAGGGATCGATGAGCTGGGAAGTTAAGGCAGACTCTTTTGCTAATGGAATCGAAATTTCTGGTGACATCCATTCAGATACTGCACTCAAAATGAATCTTTTGATGGACATGCCACAAAACAGATTTAAAGTAGAAATTGATAATCTTCAGGAGCAGCCTAATACACTGATTTCAAGGTAGAAGAAGCTCTTTTATAATTTGTTTCATATATTTTTGTCATGCTATCTACTGCATTATATAGGACTTTCATCTACTGTATACTGTAAACATTATATATATAACTCAGTGATAGCTAATCAATTGGTGTAAGCCAATAATTATGGCTGGGTACCTGTAGTGTGCTCTTTCGCTAAGTTTCTCAAACACTTTACTTTGTAACAATGTTCTTTCTGCTAGGTTTGATGAGAAATTATAAATATATATAATAATATTTATAAACATTTGATTCAGGCTATTAACTGTCTGGTCCAGTACCATAAAATGTACCACTGTTTTTCCTCTATCCTTCTCTCACTCTACTCCTGGATCTCAACAAGGAAAATTTCATCATACTATTTCATTCTCAGGATGCTTTGATGTTAAGTTTGTGTTCATGTTAACTTACTGTGGAGTATAATGGAACACTGTCTATTTCTCCTCATTGAATTTCTACCTAGTCATAGAGCACAGGCTGTAGTAAGGTGCGGAAGTTTTATGGAATCAGCTCCAATTCTTCCCACACCAGTTGAAATTGAAGAGTGGGATGAAGAATTTGGCAAAGGCAACGTCAAAGTAAATATTGTATTTCTTTTTGTGTGTCAACACTGATATTTGGTGGTCTGTTGCACAGTTAAACTGTCTGATATAACTTCTCAAATAATGGCTATTTTTATTTTTGTAACATTATTTAGAAATCTTAACATAATTTTTTTTGTGTCTAGGATTTTGTTATAGTTTCAACTTGTTCAAATACATGCTTTATTTAAACATAATGCTAAACAATTTATTTAGAACCACCTGAGAACAAGAACATTTGTCAAGCTATTGATAGTGTTTGTATAATGATATGATATGAGCTTTGAAAAAGAAAACCAATTAAAATGCTAAATTCATCTTATTATAGAACTGTTTCTTAGAGAAGTATAATTGTCATACTTTTTCTATCCTAAACTTCTGTTAGCTTGGTAGCTCCAGTGACACAGAGCTGCCTTTTTTTATCTCTCATATTGCCCATAAAGACCCCTCAACTTTTTATTATCTATGAGACTTAGGATTTTCTTTAACACCCAAGTTTAATCTTCTTCTTCACATATGTGTACTAGCAGGTTATTATTGCCAAATTCTGATGTGTCTATTTTCATTTCAGCAACAATCTCAAAGTAGCCAGAAACCTCAAGAGCGATGGGACAGTTGCTGGCATCTAGCTTGGTTCCCAATAAACCTCTGTGCAAGAACCATCAAGACAAAAGGATATACGTCCTACCAGAATTCACTGTTACATGGGTTGGGCAGAGAACATGAAATGAAGTTTTATGTTCAACCAGGTATTAATATGTGGTGAAATGTTTAGTTTGTATACTTGCAATTGTTCGTGCTGATCACTTTCTAAAATATGTACCTGCATTATAATCCATGCAGAGACTGGTTTGACTAAGATCCAACTAGATGTCAACCTAGACTCTGCAAAAATTAGGATGAGAAGAGAACTGGTACCCGGAAATGAAGAACAACAACTGCAAGGAGAACAACAGGAGGTACGTATAACCCATGGAGGAAGAGCACATTTTATAAGGTCTAAATTAGCTAGGTATGAAACAAGAGGTGTCATATTTATAACTTATTTGTTCAATTTCTATAGCTGCCCATCTCAGTCATTTGTGAAAGGTTCACTTTCTAAACGGATTTTGATAAATGAATTTTGTCCAATTCCACCTTCCCTCTATTAATAACACAGCAAATATGTGGTAGAATATAAGGAAGAAACTGTTAATTCCAAAGAAACTCTGAATTCTTAAGAACAACTTAAAAGAAATAATATTTTAACCTACAACTGTACTTTAGGCTAATATCAAAGATCAGAAGAATCCAGGCCAGAAAGATCAGAAGAGTCCAGAGCAGGGACGTCTGAAGAAGCCAGGCCAGGATACTAAGCAGTCAAATCAGGACACTACCTCTTCTGTAGTGAAAAATGGGAAAGACAAAAATAAAGGTGGTATCAACAGCAGCAGCAGTTCCACCTCCAGCAAGGACAGCAACAGCAAGGATACCAGTGAAAGCAGCAGCAGCAGCGGCAGCAAGGAGAGCAGCAGCAGCCAGTCCCAACAGAGTGGGATAAAGAGTTCTTCCCAGAGCCAGTCTCGGAAGAGTTCTTCCAGCAGCAGCAGCAGCAGTGACAGCAGCGACAGCAGCAGTGACAGTAGCAGCAGCAGTGACAGTAGCAGTGACAGTAGCAGCAGTGACAGTAGCAGCAGCAGCAGTGACAGTAGCAGCAGCAGCAGTGACAGCAGCAGCAGCAGCAGTGACAGTAGCAGCAGCAGCAGTGACAGCAGCAGCAGCAGCAGTGACAGTAGCAGCAGCAGCAGTGACAGCAGTAGCAGCAGTGATAGTAGCAGCAGCAGCAGCAGTGACAGCAGTAGTAGCAGCAGCAGTGACAGCAGTAGCAGCAGCAGCAGTGACAGCAGCAGTAGCAGCAGCAGCAGTGACAGTGACAGCAGCAGCAGCAGTGACAGTGACAGCAGCAGCAGCAGCAGCGACAGCAGCAGCGACAGCAGCAGCAGTGACAGTGACAGCAGCAGCAGCAGCAGCAGCAGTGACAGCAGCAGTGACAGCAGCAGTAGCAGTAGCAGCAGTAGTGACAGCAGCAGTAAGAGCAGCAACAGCGAGGACAGTACCGTCGAGAGCAAAAGCAGTGAGAGCAGCAGTGAGTGTGATGACGTTAAGGAAAAGGTAATTATGTCATTTCTTTGAATATAGTTAATGGGAGCAAGAAGGCAAAGCCTGCTTCACTGAAGCAAATGTGTATAGCTGTATCCTTTCTGGCTAATGTGAATTATAAGTTGGCCAAGAGCGATGAGAGTCTATCTGACTTATGAAGGAATTCCCCAGCCATCTTGCTTGTTAGTCCTAGGTTCTGATCCTTGGAATTTGGAAGCTAAGCATTAGTTTATACGTACATCAAATGGAGCTCACCCACAGAGAATTCAACACAATGTTATAAGGCATTGCATTTTGAAAGAAATCTTGACATCAAATAGGAAGGTTGATGTCCATCATATTAGCTGGCTATTATGAAACTTTTGGTCGCCCATTGGGCTGACAATGGAGCACCAGAATAAGCAATTTTACCAACGAGTGTACCTGCATCTGAGTACACTAAATTCCACAAACGCAGAATGATAGAGAATAACAATGCACACTTAAAAGGAAACAAATTGTGTTGAAGTAACAACAAATGATGTGGTTGTGATTTCTGTTCATCTCTCATCATGCTGATTTGTCATCTGCTTTCGGGGGTATGAGAAATCAGCATTGGGTATTTAGTAATCTTGTCATCTGCAGTATTGGGTGTTTTGAATTTGCCCACAATGCAATTTCAGTAAGAGATAATAGTGCTTATAAATCAGTTATTTGGGAAAGCTTACAGTGATGGCATTGTTGTTATATCACTGAATATTCATTTTAAAAATAGCATTTCTATCAAATATGGAAACTTTGAAAGCATCCCAAACTATTATTTTAGCCTTAAAAAGCGGCATTAATGAGGCTAGCCACCTTGTTTTAACCAATCATTCAATAAATAGACATGAATTTTGATCTTCAAAGTCAAAAAGGATCTTCAGGGACATGACTTTCAGAAATAGCATTTCTATTCATATTGTTTTAAAATTAATAGTTTATGTACCATCACAGTGTGTGAAAATTTATCTGAGTGTTCTTTTTAAATTTTTCCTAAGGGAAAACCAAAACAGTTTTATGCATATTCTTTTCGATCTCTGAAGAAACAGAAGGTAAGATATGGGAGTACAGAAAGTTTAAACAAAGCCAGAAAACTATTGGTGGGATGTTAGTGGCAATGCAGTATATTTCTTTTTAGGAGGAGTGCGGGGTAGTGGAAATATAATGTATTGAAATGAAGGTAACTGATTCTTAAAATGTTTCCATTTTCTCCATTTATCAGTACAATATCTTTTGCTATTTATTATAGAAAAGATAAATAATTTCAACATTCAGTTTGCTCCCCACTTGCTTAAAGTATTGATTTATTATTATTTTCCTTTGTCAAAAAACCAAAACAAAACAAAAACCCTACATAAATAAATCACCACACCACTTTTTCAGCTGTGAAGTTTCTTTTCTAATCTGAGGAAGAAAAATGGTTTGCTGTGCAGACTGGCACCTTTGGGAGATATTGGGAATAGAAATTCCATAATTCCCTATCAGCATGACAAATTAGCTAGTCCTTCATAAATGTGTATTCTGCACATCTTTGGATGGCATTAGGATAGGGAAGACTGTTCTAACTGTGAGACTTTCTTCTGCTGCTCTAAAGCTCCTCTAGGGAAGCTGCATATTCTGAAATTTGCTTTAATACTTTTGTTTCTGCAGTCACAATCTGATGACCCTTCTGATTCTGACTCTCAGATGAAAGAAAAAAGAAAAGGAGACATCATTGATGAAAAAAGCTTAAAAGACTCTGAGGTCAGTATCCAAATACCTTTCCATTGGGAAACATCAATCCTGGGGGTGAAAAAATGATCTGGCTTAAGCATGAGAAACACAAAAGGCAATAATGAGATTTTAAGTAGTTTATATTTTATTGTTACCATTGTATATTTATACATTATTTTAGACATATGCTTCTTGGTTTTAATGGAGCCGTCATGGCACAGTGGTTAGAATGCAGTACTGTAGGCTAACTCACTGCTCACTCCAGGAGTTCGATTCTGAATGGCTCAAGGTTGACTCAGCCTTTCATCCTTCTGAGGTCGGTAAAATGAGGACCCAGACTGTTGGAGGCAATAGGCTGACTCTAGACTGCTTAGGGAGGACTGTAAAGCATTGTGAAGCAGTATATGAATCTAAGGGCTATTGCTATTGCTAATCCAAACTGAAATTTCATGTATACAGTGAAAATATAAGATCCTAATATCGTGCAAAAATGATAATATATACAGGCACTTGTTATCATCAATAAAAAAGCAAGTAGCATAGGATCAACTTGAAAGAGACAGAACCCCCCCCCCAAAAAAAAACCCCTAACAAACAAACCTCATTATTCTTTGAAAGCAAGGAGAATAACCTATAATCCTACAATTGTTGGATTATAGCTTGTTGGTCAGGGTAATCCAGTCTTATAGCAGAGGTGGTATTCAGCAGGTTCTGACCAGTTCTGGAGAACCGGTAGCGGGAATTTTGAGTAATTTGGAGAACCGGCAAATGCTGACTGGAACTTTTATAGTATCCTTCCCCTGCCACGCCCACAGAACTGGTAGTAAAAAAAAAATGAATCCCACCACTGTCTTATAGGGTCTGGAGTTTAAGAACATCTGGCTGTATTAAATAGCTCAGTAATTGAGAAATTTTCAGGTGGGCTATTTAGCTCTCAGAAGTTACCTAGATGCCAGAATGTCCTAGGTAAGCTAAGCATCAATCGATGGCCCTCTTTAATAACACATTTGGGATTTAGTGGTAATTATGATATTCACTTTAAAACAATGTACTTGTTAAACCCAGACCAGCAATTAAATAAATTTCTTCCTTTGGAATTATTTTTTCTGCTCTAAAGATGAGTCCATACGCTGTTGTTGATTTCCGCTACGAATATCTTGGTAAGCAACCTCGTGGGCATCAACTTGTCGTGCTCAAAAGTTCCTCTGCACTTAAAGTGACAGTGAAAGACATCACTCGCCCAGCCAATCCAGTGGTATGCTTCAGCTACATGGAGCTCCATCCTTATAAAATAATGGTAAGCCTTTTCCAAATCCACATGGTGCTATACAAGCATTAAATCAAAATATTGGTGACCTACGTTAAGCAAAAGTATATCTGATGTATTTCTTTCTTCTTAGGCATCTCTGAAAGCTGGTTGGAATTGCAAAGACTACAATGTTTCATTTGAAGTAGAGACTGGTCTGTTGGCTGGAAAGCCAGCTGTTGAAGCAAAAATTAAGTACCCTAGGATTCCTAAGCAGATGAATGATATTGTAGATGAGTAAGTAAATTATTCTGAAGATCTAATGCTGGATGCTACAGCAGCTGAGGTGTATATGTGTACTTAAATGAGCCTGATTCTTTCCCAACAAAGAGGTGGCTTTGTTTTAAACTAGTTCTGGTATCAAAGTCTGGGCAGTATTAGAAATTGATCTGTGAATAAATTTGCATTTACCTCATTTTTCAAGAAGAATAGTCTTTTAAAAAAGGCTAGTTATTCCCCTCCCCCACTGATAAGGTCAACAAGTGTATTCGATGGAGGCAGATCAGAATTATGTGGTATAGTACTCCTCTATGGACATTACTTATGCATTTATTTCTATTAACTAAAAGAGCTAATTTTATTACATCTGATCAAAATGAATGAATGAATTGGTTCCTCAACCAAGTACACCTTCTCAAAGGCAGATATCTTTAAATAACTTGACTGGTTAAGGAAGGAAAGAGTATTGGCCATTTTATTTGCTGTTTTCAAACTATCCATATAACTTTTTGCTGGATGGATCTAGAGTTTTTGGGAAGATTCCCTATAAATGCATTTCTACTGCCACTCTATCACCCATGCAAGTGAGGGAATAATAAATGTCAAAGCTAAATGCAAATCAGGCTCATACCTACTCTTGGCTAAATCAATCTTTAAATATTATCCACCTACTTTACAGACTAAATATGATATATTGGGGACTATGAAGTTTGTTCTAGGGGTTTGTTTTCTTAGATACAGAATGTCCTTCCCTTAAATTATGTTCCGTTAAACCAGGCTTTTCTGTCTTTGTCAAGAATGCTTGCAGTGATCCCTGGAATTGCCTACATAGCAGACTTCTCTCACAAAGTTCAAAAGAATCCTTCTAAAGAAATTTCAATGATTATAGCTCTAAAGCGTCCAGACGAATGTCTCATGGTCATGAAATTGCCAGAAGTGAGTTACATATTTTTTTAGACAACTCTCTTTTGTTTAAATACTAATCAGTTAAATACCAAGTACATTTATTTATTCATTCTGATAAGCTTTGATGAGGTCCTCAAAACAGCTGCTCTACAGCCATGTAAAAATAGGGAGAGCCACAGGCGAATGTCATTTCCATTTTGAGAGTTGGTTTTTGGCTTACCTACCACATATGTTCTTCTTATGTATACAGCAAGGCCAGTAAGATCTGGTTGTTCAATTGGTCAAGCCAAAGCAGTAATCCAATGTGAGAAGGACATTGAATAGGACGAGTGTATTGTTAAACTGTATCTATAAACTAAATAAAAACAGAATCGTTGTGCCTCTTTGAAAATGCACTGGAAAAATAACTATTAACTCTACTTATTTTTTCATATTTCTTTCCAGGATCTCATCTACAATGACAATTGCAAACTTCCATATTCAGTGCCAATGGATCCCAAAGCCAAAACTTCAAAAATCGCTGATATTCCAAAATTGCTTCTTGCTAGTCTGAATGGTCAGCAGTTTTACTATGTACTTATAATTTCTCGACAATCTTGTGGTCCTTTCAATGATGTTGAATATCAGTTCCCATAATTCCCTGCCAAATGATCAGTAATCTGAGCTGATGAAATTCAATACCATTTGAAGGTTCACAGGTTTCCTTCCTCTACTTCAGCTGTTTAAAATATATATTATATAATAAAATTAATTTGATTTATTTAAATTCATTTGAATATGTAAGAGAAAGCTACAGCAACTTTGGATTTAATTTTTATTTTAGCCCAAATAAAATGTATATGTATAATAAGTATATAAGAGTATTCCTTTTTTATAACCAAAGTAATCACTTTATATATCATTTCACAGACAATTTAAAACCCAGTCTAAAAATTCATCACTTATTCCAACGTGTCTCATGATAATGCAAAGAAAATATTAAAATGAAGTGAACATAAATCTCCCTTTAAAAATATCTACAGATTTCTACATTAGATTTCTGTGATAACAAATACAAAGTTATTTTCTCAAAGTTCTAAAATACAATTTATTAGCTGCTTCTCTAAATAATCAAAATATTAGAAGCTTCTTTCTTCTCTCACCACATTCTTACTTGCTGTTATCAGGTATTTGTACAGTAGAAAGCAGAAGAATTTTAAATTTCAACAATCAACTCATTACAAAAGGATTGCCTGATGATTGTTTCATAAATGTACTGGGAGATTGTACTTGTCACAAGAATCTAATTGTACTGATGAAATACGAAACAGCACACAATAATAGTCTTCTAGTTGAAATCCATGCACAGAACATGTAAGTAATTTCCAATGCATTATGAATAATCTAACCTGAACTCATGAGAGAAAACGTAATTGCCAAAATTATTAGAAAAGAGCTATTCTAAATTTTGTACATTTTTTGAAAACTTACATAATTTTATTCAAAATCTGAGCAAATTAAATATAACTAAGTCAAAGCCACAACTATAACAACTGCAATAAAAATGGAATCTCAACAGCAGAATAAATCATGGATAGTAAGGATGAGGATAATAATAAGGCTGCACAACAATAATAACAACAGCAGCTATATATTAGAAAGCACTTGTGTTTCTGGAAAAGAAGAATAACCAGAAGAGTCTCTTGTGTTAGAAAAATGTCAGATTTTTCTCTTGGCTTCTGAATTAAGAGTCCATCTTTGAGGGAAATGGATGATTCAGAAATGCTAAAAATAAATAAATGAGTGTTTCAAGTTTGGGTTTGTCAGGAGCTATGAAGCAGGATATCCTGTGCTTTGCTTATACAGTACACAAAATTTTTGCAACCAGCATTTTTCAGCCAGTAATTAGGATTTTAGATATTGGGATACCTATTAAAACTGGCTATTTTAAATGGTATGTCTTTTTATGCCTGATTAAATAAACTTGCATAAGAGAATAAGATAACGCTCAATGTTAATGAACTCATTATTGTCATTGAGCAAAAACTCATATTGAGCAAAAACTCATTAATTTTGAATTCAGTAGACTAACTCTCTTTTACATTTTCTGTTTCTATAAGTATATGTACCATGAAGAAGCGTGGTGGTGAGCTCATTCTAGAAGTAAATGGCACTAGGTTACAGGATGGAGTTGTCCCTCGTTCACTGAAACGTATGTAAAGAAAATAATCTTAGTCATGAGTTAATGAAACAATTGAACAGTTTACTAAAAAAAAAAATCAAAGAAACTAAGTTTATTGCCAAGAAATAGACAATACTGATACAGTATAAATACAGGGGAAAAATGAATTTAAAAAGAAGTATTGACTGATTCTGGATTTAGAAGTAGTTCTTCAATTATGCATTCTCCATATAGAAATGTTTATATTTCCTGAATCTAAAATATATTAGAATGAACCAACATGGTAGTTTGAAGATCAGGAATGTTTAGATGGAAATGGGAAAAGAAACAAAACTCAGTACTCCCTGAACAAATTTTATTTCAGGGGAATTCCATCTACTATCCCTCTTGGTGGAATCATTAACTGAACTTTCATTTCACTTTTAAAACTTACAGATGTGCCTCTTCAATTCAAGGAAACACCAGATGAACTGGTCTTTAGCATGCCCTCAGTTGGATTAGAAAGTGTGGTATACACAGGATATAATATCAAGGTATTTTAATTATATATTACTGTCATTATTTCAGAATATTTAAAGTTGTAGAATGTTAAATGATAAGCAAATACAGGAATGATTCTTGCTCCTTTAGAGATTAATGAAGTTCTTGATGTGCTTAGGAGAACAACACTTGAAACACACAAGATTTTAAGATAAATTGGTCTGAGGAATCCTGTTTCAATTTTTGGAGGGGGTGGGAAATGAGCAAAAACAATTTGAAATACACTCTGTTTTGTTGTTTCTGAATGTATTTATGATGTTTCATTTCTTTTCATGCTTGTTGTAAACAAAAATCTATCCCCCGCTTCTCTTTTTGTGAAGTTTGAAGTTAATACCTTGATAGAAAATTCATGTGGTATCTGTGGATGGTATGGTTCAGAAGCAAAAGCGTTCCGGAGACCAAGTGGCCACATAGCTAGAGATGAAGTGAGCTTTGTGCAGTCCTGGGTGGTCCCTGATAAATGTGGTGGAGGTAAGCAGAATCTGATGGCTTGCTTTAATAGTCACCAACAATCTGCTCCAGATTTTTCCTTGCTCTTCTCAGCACTTTGACATCCAGTAAGCATCCAGTAAGCAACTGGATTAAACCATCACTTTAATTTCCTATAATGGTTCAAAAAAGAGTAGCTATGGCTGCTAAGAATTAGTATTGCCCTGAAGTTGGTTATTGTATACCTGTAGAATATATTGTTTGGAATAAATTAATTCAAATCACATACCTTCAAAGCTAGTAAGCATGAACATGATGCTTTCATAAATGCTACTTTGGAAAATGAAGCTGTAGAGCTTTCCTTTTGATAAATCTATCTTGTTCTCTTGTAGACTGTAAACTGCAACACACAACAGTGAGACATGAGAATCCAATCCTAATGGGACAGTGTGCTACCAATCTTCCTGTCACACGCTGTGCTGAAGGCTGCTCAGCCACCAGTACTACCCAAACCTTAGCTAGCTTCCATTGTGTGCCAACTGGTATGTAATGTTTACTTATTTTGGATATTCTTTTAACATGTAATGTAAATGTTAGATATGGGGCAGGCACACTAGATGATTCACTTAAGAATATTTTCTTATAATTTTCTGTAATCTCTTGGTTTTCAAATATCTTGTTTTTAGAGGGGAGCACCAAAAAGCTTGATTTTACGGGGTCATTCAGAATACTGCAAACATTTTGCTCAATAGTGGATTTTCCTCTTCCCACTGTTGCTTCTATGTGAAGAAAGAACCTTTAAAAAAGGTGTCCTGAGCTGTACAAAAGCAGTAAAACTTTAAAAGAATCGTATTGTTTTCAATATTTTGTCTTAATAATTGGTTTAAAGAGGGCCTGTTACCTATTTTCTATGATCATTAATGCATATAGATATCTACAGTGAAAAGTTATCTGCAGCCTGGTCTCAACACATAAGTATTTAGAAATATCTCATATTTACTATGAACAGGCTTGAAAACTGAATAAGGGAAATACTCTGGTCTAAGTGATCTCATTATCTTGGCATAAAGGACTGGGTCAAATTAGATTTGATTATTTGCTTGCATAAATTCAGTGAATGTGCATATCTTAGAAAGCTGAGTTATCCTTTGGATTATTGAAAGTGAGACTGGGAAAAAAATTATCCCCATTCCCTGCTGTAGTCACAACTGCAAGTCCCTTTCTCAACTTTTCCAACACAATAGTAGCTTGGGGAAAGTTATTCTGGGCAAGATTGGAGTAGGCCTTAATGGTAATGAGGGAATTTTCTTTGGCCTTGCAGAAAAACGTTCTTTGCCTTGTGCCATGTTGCTTCTTTGAATGATTTTACCCTTTTTCCTCTTCTTTCAGGATCAACCTTGCCTACTGACCTGACTGTGCTGGCTGAAAAGTCTGAAGATATGATAGACCTAATTGAATCTCATACATCATGTTCTTGTGAACAGGAACAATGTGCTGCATGAGCCTTCAACTGAGCAGACTCAGTGTATATTCTCTTGTTTGCTGTGTGGGCTGATATGTCAATTCTAGGCTACTACACAGTTGTTAATTAAATTATTTTAAGAACCCTACTGTACCCTCTTAAAGAATCCAATTCTTCCTAAAGTAACTCTAAGCCTTATTCCAATATAACAAAGTCAACTCTAAATGTAATGGATAATTTTCTAATAAACACTTGCATTCCAAAAGAAAAAAAAATGAAGTGGTGGCTTCTTTATTTCATTAGCAAAGTTTAATAAAAGGTTGCATTTGATAGAGCAAAAATGATTGGTCATTTGGACAATAGGAAGTGGGTTTTTTTAAAATTATAAGTTACTGTTAGAATTTTTCATTAGGAATTTCTGTTTTAAATAAATACTTTCCTACTCAGTGAAAAATGTAGATTTCTCACATCATTGAGAAATACTATATGGTAAACTCACAAGCTATATATGTTACAGAGAAAGATTAATATTCAGATTTATGGAGTTAAATTATTTGGAGTAAGATCAGCAGACTGAACTACCTTCAGTTATAATTACAAAAATCTGCTAATGCCCATAAATGCTACATAATACAAGTTAATAGATTTTGTTAACTGGTCCACATACCCTTGCTATTCCAAAATAAACTATTTCTTGATTTAAAACCCTCTTCCCAATTACCAGAATTTCTTACTTTTGTTTTAAAATCATATTGAAAAATCAAGTCTTCAATGGCATGAAGTAATACAGTAATGTATGCATCCTATCCAGAATCAGTAAAAGTGAAAAAGAACTTAAGTTCTTGTCTGCATATATGTGTGTGTGATTATGTTTTCATGTACAAATCTGATCATTCAATAGCTCATATTTGAGCAGAGATGACAATGGCAGTTTCAAAGTAGGGTAAATGGTGGAGATACCATTTTTAATGGAGTAGAAACTGAGCCAGTGACCATTTACCTTTCTTGAAATTAATGCACTGTAATGAGATCCATATTCTCCACTGTAGTCCTGGCCTCATAATCTAATGAGATTATTACTCCAATCCAGAGGTATTCTTCCATATTTTGTAGACAATGGTATGTGGAATGGGAGCAAAAGAGCTGTTTTTAGGTAGACCATTTCTCAGTAGTGCTTATCAGTACCCACAACAAAATGGTTGTCATCTAGAGGGACAAATACTGCCTCTAATAGTTCAGTAGAATGGAGTGAATTTGCAGATAACAGAATTACAGAGTTGGAAAGAATCTTGTAGGTCATCTAGTCCAACCCACTGCTCAAGCAGGGGACCCTACACCATTTATGACAGATGGCAGCCCAGTCTCTTCTTGAAAGCTTCATGTCTTCCCTGGTATTTTACAATACAACCAAAGATAAAAGCACAATACAAAAGAGATAACCAGATAGGGAACCCACCCAAACCTACCCGAAAGACACATTCCAAACACCTCTAGCATCTCTAGCAAGGGGCTCCATCCACCCTGAATAACAGAAGATGTATTGACAGAGGCTCCTGTTGCTTCATCATCCTACCTAAAAGACCAATACTTCTACAGATTGGTCCACTGTTGGAAATAAGGAATCCAGATAATTAAAAAAGTGTGGCATTACTTGAACAGATGCCTGTGTATGAGCAAACTGTCTGGTCTCATAACCCAAACCAAATTGGTCATAGTAGGCACAGCTATATGATCAAAAGAAAAGAAATATGCCCACTGGAGCTTAAAGTGGCCATTGGGATCCAAGTAGATCACAAGTGACATACTGTAAATAGTATGACAACATTTGCATTGAGAAAAGACAATTCCTTTTTGACAGCAGACCAAGGATGCTACTTCTATATCAGGCTGCAAATGACTTAGAGGTGATGAGATTTCTCTTTTAAAAAGTCAACAAGCTATCTTAATGCCCTGGTTAGAAGGATATAAAAATTAACCCTATGCCTTAAAGTAGAATGAGCAGGTTTGCATTTATTTGACTGTGTGAAGGTTACTCTTTTTCTTATAGCATTTATGAAGTGAAAGCCCAAGAACTGGGATAAGGGCATGGGTGAGAAGAGCAGGGAGAATTAGGCAAGAATTTCTGACTGTAGGAAAACAGACCTTTACTGCTGCCAATAGGAAGTGTGTTTCTGTATAATTTACGATGCTCCGCAGCTAAATCAGTTATAAATAATTTCAAATATCAAACCCAGATGGCAGCATATGAACATTTTCACTCACTGCTGCTGTTACCAACTGAGCTGGAGTTTGGCCTCTTGGCTTTGCAGAGGTCATCATTTCCTAAGAGGAAGAACAATGGAAAGAGCTACATTTGTCAGACAGATCTAGATTCGATGAACATGACCTACATATGTTCAAGCTGACTACTTTATTATATCCTGCCTATTATACAGGAATGTTATACAGCTCTGAATCTTTTTTTTTTTTTTTTNTCTGATTTTTTTTTTTTTTTTTGCAACTGTGCAAGAATTCAAGGACACCTGCAATGGTTCAGCTCCTAAAGCCACATCTGAGGCTTATGTCCAGTCAATAAGTCTCTTTGATGAGCCTGCGTCTTGGAGAAGGGGCTTTTTGGTAAAGAACTCTTTTGGTAAAGAACTGTTGGTGGTGCAGTGATTAGAATGCAGTATTGCAGGAAAACTCTGCCTATAGTCTGGAGTTGGATCCTGATGGGGCTCATGGATGACTTAGTCTTCCATCCTTCCAAGGTCAGTAAAATTAAGACTGATTGTTGGAGGCACTATGCTGACATTGTAAACTGCTCAGAGAGTGCTGTAAAGCAGGGGTCTCCAACCTTGGCAACTTGTGGCCTTCGACTTCCAGAATTCTTCAGCCAGCTTTCCTGGCTGAGGAATTCTGGAAGTTCAAGTCCACAAACCTTAAAATTGCCAAGTTGCTGTAAAGTATTGTGGGGTAGTATATACACTGAAGTGCTATTGCTCTTTAACTTTTCAAATGAAGATTATTCTATTTCTATCCAAGCAAATTTCTCTTTCCATTTCAGCAATTGAGTTGAGAAGCTTAATTTGCGTGCAAAGTTGGGAATGAACTACCTATAAAAGTTAGCAAAGCCTAGAAAACATTAAACTTCCTTTGCATGATAGGGATTGCCAGCAGAGTACTCTGTGCACCTTCTGGGGATCCATCTGGATCTCATCTGTGGAAATGTAATCACCCAAAAAAGCCCACCTGCTTTAAGTCAAATGCACATTTCTCCAGCTAAGCAAGTAGGTGATTTTCCAATGGTCTACACAAGACATCTCATACATGATGATTTATATACTTTCTCATCCTCTGAAAAAATCAGGATATCTCCAGATATAACACTACAAATATGTCAATTACATCAGAAAAAAAATTGATTCATAAATTTAGAAAACACTGCTCCACAATTGGAATACCAGCATCATACTGGAGCACTATGTCATGCAAAAATGATCTGTGGACCACTGAAGGGACAGATCTAATTGCAGTTGTGCTGGTACTTAGTATAGTGAAACTTCATTTTAGCATACTCAAAATTTGCACATAATAGGTGCAAATATCAAAAGTTGATCAAATGATCCAAATCACTTGGATAATGTTATTGTATAAATGACAGAAATCACAATGACATGCTATCTCATTTAACAATTATTTGCGAATAAGACACCCCCTTTATACGTTTAGTTTCTTAAAACAAGATTTCATTGCCTCACCAGACTGCAAGAATTTCAATTAGCCAATCTCTTTTTCCTTTGTGAATGCAAACATGACTGGAAAATTATGTAACACAAAGGAAAAGTTTTGGGAATATTATAACCTATGGATTTTGCATTTTAACATCTTCTTTTCTCCCCAAGCCGATTGAAACAAACAGATGCACTGATTATGGACTCCAGTTTCCTTTTATTCAACAAGGCAAACTTCTGACAAAGTGGGGAGAAAATATTTTATTGGGGTTCTAGCCAAAATGAAAAAAATAAGAATTTATAGTTTTTCCACCAGGGGTGTGTAGAAAGGCTGTCAAAGTGCCTTTCTTTGAGGGTTCGAATTTTCCCGCTGGGAGAGCTCCGGCACAAGGATACGGACAACTTCTTGAAAGCTGGATCTTTTTATTTTCAGGAAGGTGAGAGACAGCGTGGCTGCGTTCCTGGGGCTAGCTAGCTGACTTCGAATGGTAAGTTCCTGGTTTTTCTCCCTTTTTCTCCCTTTGTGTATAAATGTTTGTTTAGTGGTTAATGTTTAATGTTTTAGATATTAAAATCCTGTCAAGAGTTTATTTTTTTCGCCAGAAGGCAAACTTAGCGAGGCACGGAAAATAAACTCTGCAGGGTGGCTTGATTGTATCATCGGTTTTTTCCTCATCTCTTTTAGCTTTATAATGATTTTTCCTATTCGTTTTGTAGTAATCTTCGATTTGTTTCCTTTGTGATTTATTTTGTAATTTCTGTCTGTTTGTTTTGCTGATTTGGTATGTCCTGTGTAAGGGTTTTCCTTTTCTTGTTTCCCTAGCTTTCTTAATTACTTGTTTTTTGTCTAGGGGGCTTCTTTCAATACCTTTTATTTCAAGGGTCCCCAACCACTGGTCTGTGGACCAGTACCGGTCCGTGGATCATTTTGTACCGGGCCACAAAGTTTGAGTGCCGCCATCTTGTTTTGACAGTGCTTCCGGGTTTTTGGTTGCTTCCAGGTTTTCAGTTGGAAAGCGGCATTTGGGTGCTGAAGGAATCCTCGTGCCTTAGTTTCATCGAAGGGTGGGGGGGCTTTGAACAAAGAGCCGTCCCAATGGCGGTGGAGTCTCGTGTTACTCAGGTACCGGTCTGTGGAAGAATGAATCAACGTGAAACCGGTACAAAACCGGTACATCGGACCCTGGTACAAAAAAGGTTGGGGACCACTGTTTTATTTGATTTTTTTTTCCTATGCAAGTTTGTTTTATGGCTGGCCTGATGTTCCCTTTGGGCTTTTCCTGCCAGGGTGACACCACTGTCCTCATGAAGTTCCCTTTCCACAGGTGTATGCATGTATATGTGTGAAATACAGAGAATACGGCTTAGCTTGAAACAAGCAAAATTTGTGACTTCCTCAAGAATATTCTTTTTAAAAATAAAAATGGGGAAGTATCTATTTCCTTTGTGACTCATAGCCCCCCTCCCACCCACCCCGCATATACTGGATTGAAAGACAGCCATTGTTTTGTTTCGGAAAAACACAAGGTTAGACCGGGTTTCCAACAACAAGTCTTTATTTCTCCATAAGTCAGTTGAACGGAACAACTTTGGCTGAAACTGCGGCAGCCTTTTTATTCAGAGCTAGCTGCCGGCTTGCAGCCAATGGCAGCTGTTTGATTGTTGCGCTTTTTGCATTGTTTGGATTGGTTCCTAGTGAGACCAATCCAATGCTAGCATTATTTAACCAATCAGGTTTGCATCTCTAAATTTAGTGAGTACGTTTTTTAAGTCTGTCTGTTGAGTTTGAGTTTCATCTCTAGCTGAGATTAGGACGTCGTCGAAATATGGTACGACCCTTGTATGGCCATTTAGGATGCGCTCACATCGACTGGAATATCCTGTTTTGTGCTACACTCACTTCCAAATTGGAGTCTGTTACACCTCTTTAAAGCGCCTTTATGGGTAAACTATATGCTGTTGCTTCAGCTGTCTCTGGTGTCACTGGGAGTCTGTTGATAAGCTTGCGCTAGGTCGAGGTTTAGCAAAAAATTTTCCTTTTCCCAGGGAGTGTAGTAAAATGTTGGACTACTGCCACCGGGTATGCGCTCTTGTTGCAATGCGTGGTTCTTCAGCGGTTAGCCTTATAGTACCACAGATTCTAATGGACCCGTCTGGTTTAATAGGTGTGACTATAGGCGTTTCGCCATTTGCATGGTCCACAGGTTCTAATACCCCCTTGGGCTATTAAGTTGTCTAGCTGCTTCTCTATTTTTGCCTTTAGTGCAAAAGGAACTCGCCTGGCCTTTAGTCTCCAGCGGCTATTATTTTTGGGGATTTAGACTAAAAGGAGATAGGATTTCCCCGATCTTGCCCAATGTCTTGTCGAAGCACTGGTCGTGGAATTTCCTAGATGAGGGTCTCTTCCCAGCCGGTTGATGTAGTCTACTCGCTCGTATTGCGCGGTATCCGCGATGCCACATGGTGCGAACCATGTAACCGATCAGAGGAGGGCGATTGTCTCGGTTCTGGTCGCTATGGAGCGAACACCGTTAACATACTGTTTGTATGTGACTCTGAAATGTCCCATGCCGAACTACAGGGATTTGGTTTCCCTGTAGTCTTTGAGGGTTAGTTGCTGTTTTCTGAAGTTCTTGGTTTATACCTGGGACTTGCTGTTTTATGGTGTCCCAAAGATACCATTTGAAAGGAAAATCCCGAGTTCCACTTCGCATTTTGCCAAGGTTTCCTTCAATATTACTGTTACTTTAACTTTCTTTCTCCGCTTTCCGTCTGAGCCGCTTTCTATAGGTGACAGTTGTTAGTGTTGTATTGGCTCGCTTCTCTTGTTGCCACTTTCTCTCAGTTCGCTTTGGCTCAGTTTGTGTTTGGGAATTTCTGCGTCTCGTTGGGCTGTAGCTTTTTTTTTATTCTGCACATTTTCTCAATATGCCCTCCGTTTCTTGCAAATGTCTACAGATGGCATCGAGGAATCTGCATTCGGCGGTCGGGAATGGTTCCTCCGGCAGCCAGCGCATTCCCGCCAATCCTTTTTTCGCGCTCTTTTCTATTCGCGAATAAACGGTGGACCTCGTCGTCTTCTTTCGCTCGATTGGGTGTTTTGCCATTCACTCCTCGTAGTGGGTGGTGGTGGTAGGCTGTTTTTTTGTCTTTGTTGGGTTGTTTCTTTCGGCTGTGTGTGTTCATCTTCATTGTGACAGCCGATTTTTTCGCGGCTTCAGCAGCTGTGTTCCACGATGGCTTCGGTTACTGTGATGTTGGGCTTGTGGTAATTTACTCTGTGTTCGAGTTCCTCTCAAACTCAACACTACGCGATCCCTCATTGCTTCGTCAATGTTCAGGAAATCGCACATCACCCCTTAATTTGTCTAAGGCAGCCAACGAACGGCGACGGTTCTCTCCTTCTCTCTGGTCTCTGCGGTAAAATTTCGTGTCGCTTATTAAATTTGACACCACCGGGGTAGTGGGGCTTTTCAGGATTCGTTGTATTTGGCACGTTAGTTGTTTGACATCTCGGGGCTTTGCCAGAGCCTTTGCCCATCTTGAAAACCATAGGTTCCGCAGTTGTGTTAAAACACAGCCCTCTTACGCCTGCCCGAAGATTGCCTTCCATCTCATTACTCTCCAAATACATTTGAAACGCGTCTGCAATAGGAATCCCAATCTTCTTCAGTTGGGATTGAAGGGTGGCGGGCGTGTGTGTGTTTCAGCATTTTCGTCGCCGTCTTTATTTTCTTTCCACCGCGGCAGCGTTTCGCGTTCAGGCCATCCCATCCTCGTCGCCAGTGTTTTTGTCGAAAAACACGAGGTAGACCGGGTTCCAACAAAGCAAAAGGTCTTTATTCTCTATAGTCAGTGAACGGAACAACCTTGGCTGACACCGCGGCAGCCTTTTATTCAGGCTAGCTGCCCGGCTTGCAGCGCATGGCAGCTGTTTGATTTGCCGCCTTTTCAGTTGATTTGGATTGGTTCCTAGTGAAGCTTCCTAGTGAACCAATCCAATGCTTACATTATTTAACCAATCAGGTTTGCATATTTTGGAATAACCCAATTTACATATAGAACAGCCATCAGCACTAACCACGATGACTGACGCTTCGATGGACGCGAGGGGGCGCTCACAGCCCGTACTTTCCAACAACCCAGATCTCCTCCTTCTCTCTGAGGAGAGACAGTTCCCCCAACTTCCGAGTCAGCCGGCAGCCAAGCAGGTTCTTCCCCAGCCTGAGGCAGTGCTACGAAGGCGCAGGGCAGAGGGATGTTCGTGGGGGACGCTGTTCGAGAAACCGACCCGAACCGGCGCGCCCTGGCCCTGAAGAGCTCGGGAGGGGGCGGAGACGCGCGTCTCTTGACCGCGATCGTCTTCGCCCTGCACTTGCGGTTGGTTGCCGCCGTGTGCCCGTGTCAGGATCCCGCGCTTTGCAAGCCGATCTCCAGCCCCAGAGACTTCGAGGTGAGCTTTCCCCGGTCCCGCCTTTTCTCCCCGGGAGGAGAGGGAAAGAGTTCCGCCAAGTGCACGGATCGGGGGGGGTGGGACTGCCTGACTCGGGTCGGTCGGTCCCCAAATGCGAGTGGAAGCTTTACGGGACTTGGAGGCTTACAAGGATTGGGCATTGGGCTGGGGAAAGTGAAGCAGGCGTGGCCCGCGCGCGACCGTGGGAGCCGGAAAAGGTCTCCCGCTTTTTAAAAGAGGCGAAGGACAGGGACCCAGTGAGGATCCCCCCCCCGACCCTCAGATCCCAACGATCCACGTTCGCTACGCGTGCCCAAATGCTTCCTTNTGCCCAAATGCTTCCTTCGCCAGTCTGTTCTGTCTCTTCACGTGAAGCCAAACTCCACCTTAAGGGATCTGCAGACGGCTGAACGATTCCCCGTGATTGGTTGCCCATTCCGGGAAGTGGATCGCGGCTGGAATGGGTCGATCGGCCCAGCTTCTTTCTGTGGCTTCAGGCGGAAAGCAAATAAAAACTGTGGAGGCATCTTCCAGCCCGAAGTCTTGATGTATGACTTGTCTTTCTCTTCTTCAATTTCCTAGTGCTGGGGCGAAACTCCAGGATGGCGGTTGCAAAATGAAAACAAAAGGCGACTGATCTGAAAATAATTGGCAAATATTCATAATTGCCAGAAATTATGGGGGAGGGGAGAGATGCAGCCCTCAGCCTCTGCTTTGCAATGTGCCACAGGGCTCAAACCTCTTCTCCTATTTATCATCGACAAGGTATATGAAGGGATTGGGCGATGTCATCAGCGCAGGTTAAAATTCCATCATTAGGCTGATGACACTCCATTGTATATCTATGCCCTGAGTCACCCAAGTAAAGCATAGTTGAGGTACTTTCCTGGAGCCTGTGAAGGTCTGGATGGTGAGAAAGTGTCTCGGGCTTGACCCTCGCAAGAATAAATGTGGGTTTTAACATCCCCCATACCGTGTATATTTCCATCAATGACTCTGAATGGGCGTAACAACACTCCCCAAGGCAGAATTTGTGGAGGTTCTCAAAGAACAGATGGCAGCTATGGCTAAGCATGTTTTTGTGCATGTGTGCACAATTACATTTTGTGTAGCAGTTGTATCCGATTCTTAGATTGAGAAGCATTGCTCATGGTCCCTTGTACTTTAGTCACTGGACGATTGCAACATGTTTTACATGAGGCTGTTCTTGAAGAGTGTTCAGAAACTTCAGCTGGTCCTGAGTGCAGTGGCTCAGGGAGTACTGGGCCCTCAGAGAACGCCCCCATAATGTTGCTGTTTTGTGAGGCGTCCTGGCTCCTGGCGGCCTTCCAGATGCAATTGGAGGTTCTGGTTGTCAGTTTTCCAAGTCCTGCATGGCATGAAGCTAGGTCACTTGTAGAACTGTAGAACTCTGATGATCCCATCAGAAAGGATAGAATGGGTATCCGCTGGGTCCCATCAATGAAGCTGTGTCACTTAGTAGGTCTTTGGAAAGTATATTTTCCCTCATGGTTATTGTCCTGTGGAACAACTTCCCCTAGAGATATGGATAACCCCAACCCTGATGGTCTTCTATAGGATAAAGGCCTAGTATTCTTCCAGGGGGGTCAAGATATTAATTGAGCTCTGATGTGGGCATAGATTTATCTGTTTATCCTAGTGAGACTTTCAGGGGTGGGGTGGGGAGGAGCTCAACTGATGTTGCTATTATATATATATATATAATATATATATGTTTTTTTAAGCTTTCGTGGGTACTTACATGTGTGCTGTTCAGCTTCCTTCGGGTA